>JABTXL010008488.1:1290167-1392998 GCA_025134845.1 Neodon shergylaensis | reverse complement strand
GTAGGCTCGCCCACAGCTGGACAGTGTGTGCTCAGAGGGGGTAGGCTAGCCCACAGGCTGGCTCTTAGTCGTTTTATTTTATCTGTGATCTGTATCTCGTATAGACAAGGGTAGAGATGGTTTTTGTGGAAGAAACTGGAAATGCTTTCGGTCTTTTCAGTCACTGTGTGGTCTTTGTCTTTGATGTGGGCCCACATTAGTTTTAGGACCCTCTTTTCTTACAGCTTGTGAGAGTTCTATGTGGAAAGCTTGGGGCACACATGAGAGAAGGGGTTCCATAAGATATGGTCTCTTCTTTTCCTTAACTGGCAGGTCTTGATTTTCATTTTAAGCTTTTCTTCTTGGTTTTTCTTTTTGTTTTTCAGGGTACTTTTGGAATGGGCATGCATTTAGGCCATTGCCATTATCTCTCAGAAAGTTTTTCCTATCCGATTTCAGTAACTGTAACTAGAAAAACTTTCTACAATGGAAAAAAGCTGTGAAATATTAACATCAACATCTACTGATAGATCTGCTCCTTCCACAAGGAGGACAGTACATCAAGATCTACTGACAGCCATGTTCCTCCTGAGAAGAGGACAGTATATAATGAACACCAAGAGCTACTAAGAAGGGCAGACGAGAAATGCAGAGAACAGGGTTTAAATTTGGGGTTCCAATGGTTCCTCTACTCTGCTCTCCCCAACATCTCCACTATTCCAAGTCTGGAAGAGAATGAAGAGTCGGTAAATTCTCCACATTATGTCCAGCATGGAGACAGCATGAAGCTGGTAGCTTTGAAATCAGGCTCCAGGGTCTAAGCCTGGGCTCTAACACTTAATACCCTGGGAATGCTGTTTCCAGCCCTCTGCATCTCAGTTTTCCCATATATAAACTGGGAATAAAAACGCTTCCATACCCAACAAAGCTATTATTAGAATTTGACTGAATATATATAAGATCCTCGGCACATTTGTATAGTCAGAACTCAATGTATAGTCAGAACTCAGTGAACAATAACTCTCATTTGTGCCAATGCTGACCCAAACAGATTTCTACCATTTACAGCTCTGAGGCAGCAGGAAGATTTATATTACATTACTGAGCCAGTGCCAGGATAGATTTACATTACTTTCATAATGACAATTGTTTGGTACAGGGGAAAAAATTGTGAATACATATTTTAAAGGGAGACGACTCAAGCCATTAGTGATCTGCCAGAAATGAATGAGAATGCACCCTGAAACTTCTACCCTATCAATGAGCTTCAGAAGCAGTGGGTACATAGGACACTGGAACTCTTGGCATATTGTCTGCACCAGCTCCTCCGTGCAGGCCACCTGCTCCCCACCTCGCTATTCTAGGCTAAGAAGGTCAGACAGCGAATCCTCATTGTTGGCTGGTGAAACACTGAAGACAATCACATAAGCCTCGAGGGGGAAGGAGGTTTTGACTGAAGAGGTTCAAAGAAAAGGATTCTTCCTGAAGCAGGAGGAGGAAAATGTCACTGCCCTGGAAGGAGAATGGGAACCCAGGATTCATGATGGAGCTTCCTGACCAAAGGTTTTACTTTACCCATACTTTCTTCCTTTGAGCTTATAGGATCAGAAGAATCAATCATTTTAAGATAGTTATCCTCGACAGATATGTTCTTTTCTATTATCTATAAACACCTATTATAGCTCACCACATTTACACTTCCTTTGGATTGCGGCATGGTGGCACTGTGAGCTGCAGCCACAGGAGTGTACACTCAGTTCTGCCCTACATAGAAAAGGCACTTGGACAGGAGGTACTGGATGTCCTATTCTAGGTGCTGACCAGCAGCAAGAGCAGCAGCCGGTGTCCAACACGCAAGTTGGCACAGGACACAGCAGGGAAGAAGTGCAAATAAGCACAGCCACAGGGAACAGACTGCAGCTCCCACTCCTAATGGAAAGAGACGTGAGAGAGGAGAGAAAGGAGGAGTAGACGTGACGCACAAACATCTCACCCATCGGTGTCAAGCAGCCTCGCTTGGGTCCCACCTGGCCAACTTAATTCATAAACCCTGGGGAGGGGGAAATGTGTTTTATGTTCAATGGTGAATTTTCCTTTTACCTTCAATCTGTTCTTTATTGACTTGGGAAGTTAAAAGTTAAAAGTTTAAAGTTAGAGAGGAATAATGTTTTCATCTCTATTGGCAAGAGAAAGTAAAATCAGCACATATGTTACACTGGCTCTTGTCAAGAGCGCTCTAAATACACAGGAAGTTAAGAGGAAGCAAGCAATCACTCCCACAGGATGCTGCCCCAAAGGGAACAGGCTCTGAGGAATAATTCCTGCTGGGTCAGGATGTGGCCGGAAAGAAACAGATAACACACAAGATGTTTTTAACATATCGACACTACATTAGGCTGCACCAGCTAAGCATGGACCAGCAAACACACAAATCCCCGCAACCTACAGCAGGTGCCATCAATTCGGTACAGCGCTTCTTAAATATAATATTTCGGGAAAACACAGAGACATTGATTCCCTTTTGCTGTTCTGCTGATTTATATATATTTATATTTATGAGCTACAATAAAATGTAAGTATAATTCTCAATTTCGATTACATTACAGACTTTCCTAAACCTATCATTCTCACTGAAATGGCCAATTCCTGGAAAGGCTATGCCTATGAGGCACAGATGAGCTCTTACGCCTCCATCCTGGGATGGTAGGCCCTGCGCTCCTAATGGCAGAGAACAATTACCAGAGGTTGGAGTTGTTTCTTTAAACAGAACCGGCTGGATCAATGCCTTTAATACAAAGTTTCAGGTGGAGTGCATCGGGGTGTCATTTCCCCAGTAAGAATGATAAAATTCCCAACTCCTGGCTTCTCTTTTTCATTTCCTTGTTCCTATATAAATAGCTCATAACCCCCAAATACCGTCAAGCAACTTTGCAGGGATTCTTCTAAGCTTCTCTGATCTCTACTTACATACATGGTTTTTAAGCAAACTTGGTTTCTCCAGAAAATTCTTTACTTCTAACTAGGACATGTTCAGAAGTACCCTGCTTTCAAATTTCAACATTTGGTTTGGGGAGTCACAGTTGCATCCACCAGGTCCCACTGGCTAGCTGCAACCAGTGCTCACACAGAACGTCCCTTTAGAGTAGATGGGTCCCAAAATCAAGTCATGAGTCTTAAAAAGAGGAAGTATCAATGAGTGGGGGAGGACATGATAGGTATGGGGAAGAGATGAGTGTTCAGAGGGAGCAGCACGAAATTTTCAAATAAATAACTTTAAGATGAAAAAATACCTTGTTTCTGGTTAGTGGTGAACTGTTCTCTGCATATAGTTTGCTTAAAAAAATAGGAGTAAAAAATTTAAAACAAAAACTACATCTCATCTAGCTACTAAAATGAATACACTACAAGGGCTTAGTTGCATGTGGCTATAACCTCTGATGAGACAGGAGGATTACAGATTTAATGGTAGCCTGGGCTACAAAATGAATGAGAGCATGGAGAGAGAAAGAGAGAGAGAGAAAGAGAGAGAGAGAGAGAGAGAGAGAGAGAGAACATGAATATGAACATGTTTGCAACACTTCTCTCTGTGTTTCTATGTACACATAAGCAAAAGAAAAAATCAGAATTTACACACTGCTTTGCAACTTATTTTCACCAATCGATTATGGGAGCTATTTTATGGAGATGGTTTATGCCGCTCTATTCTTCCTTGTAAGATATTTAAACAGCTACAGAATTAATTCTCCAGGCTACATATCTTTGAAAACTCATTTAAGTAACTTCTCTCTCCGGTGGGTGGCTTTTTTGAGTTACTATCTTTTATTACAAATTATTAAATTAACATCACATCTCTCATCTGGTATCTGGGTGAGACTTTATGGGTATTTATTTCCTTGGGGAAATCCTGAAGGTAATGGGACAGAATAGAAAGGAAAAATTAAAGGGACATGGGAAGGGGAAGGAGCCCCTCACCCCTGCTGGCTGAGAATCAAGAGACTTTCACAAGCAGGACATGGGGTGTGTTAAGAGTCAAAACAAGCCTCACGCTCGTGGCCTGCGCATAAGGAGGGCTCCTCGAACTCCTCTAATCTGCACCATTATCCCACCAACCTATAAGCCTGTATAGTGTGCCTCATAGACCACCTTAAGATCTCATTCATTTTTTAAAAGCTTGGATTAAAAATAAGCATACCAAATATTTGTGCTTAGTCTTTGAAATCCTTTGAACAACTGGAGCTCAGAAGGCACTGAACCTTTCCCACCGCTATCATTAGACCTTTACAAGTGACACTCTCTCTTGAGTGCCCACTCTTGCCTTGGGCTTGTGAAACTGTCCTTGGCTTCCCTCTGTCTGCCTCTCTCCCTACCCCCTCTACTGGTCTTCTCCCACACCTCTCTGATTAGGCTGACGACTATGTTAAAACCTTCTACTAATAAATCCCAGCTTCACGTTCACTGACTTGTAAAACGTTTCTCTCTGCCCTAAGTCAAGGATGTCACTAGAGCAGAAGTCTCTAAAGAGTCTTCTTAAGCAGCTACAGCTGTCATTCCCTGCTGCTACAGAGAGGGCAGACCATAAACAGTTTCGAGGGCGTGGATATATGACACCAATCTTGCCAACATAGTTTAGAAGGAACATTTCCAAAATTCTATTTAAGCACACAAGCACCAACATCCCATTCAACCTTTATCATCGACTCTCATTTCCACTCCAAACAACAGATCTTTAGATCTGACAGACGAAGATTAAACTTGTGGGAATTCTGATTTGTATTGATTCTTGCTATTAAAAAGGTGTAAGCGTGACTGTTATTAATAAGCCATTCCAGGTGAGAACAGGTACCCTGTATCCTTAGTATGCTACTCTTCGGGGGCTTCGTGTCTTGATGTAGGAGAACAGCAACCGAGGTTGTGCAAACTGGAATCTGACACTGTTCAAACTCAGTCCCACCCCTTACAACCCATGCAAGCAAGGCAAGGCAAGTTGAGTGACCAATATGTATGATATCCCTTCTCTTCTCCCCTCCCCTCCCCTCTCCTCCATCCATCCGTCCCTCTTTCCCTCCCTCGCCTCTCTCTCCCATTTAGTGTTGAGCACTCCCTCCCTATCACGAGTTAAATTCTCCACATGCACAACCAAAGGGGAAAGAATTAAGTAAAAAGAACACCTGTAATCTCATGTCACCATCTTCTCCTGAGGTCTTAGTGTTTCTCTTTAGCAAAAGTATCATTAGTTGTGCGGTTTGCACATCTTCTTTAAACTATGACACGGTTTCCCATGGAACATGATACTCCAGTTTAGCCACATGGGATTTTTTTTAAGGCTATCGTCGTAAGATTGCATAGACCTGTGTAAAATTCGTTTTTCAATTTTCCAGGAGCAATTTGTTTTAACATCACTCTTTGATGCAATACTATTTTAATATTTGCAAAACAAAAGCCTGCCATTAAAAATGCCCTCTGACCATTCCCACTGGTGAACAAGTGCAGCAGGGGAGAGAAGGTTTCCAAAGTCCTTTGGTCACTGTTGTAAATACTTTCTGTTCTAGAGCTTCAATAAACCTCTAGAACAAGCTTGAGTCTCTTGAGTTTTGCTACCACAAAAGGCTATTCTTGAAGAAATTAAAATCTAGAAAACTGGTAAAACAGCATTAAGCAGTGATTGCGAACAATAATTTTGAATGTAAAACATAATTTCCCAAGTCAGTTGAAGGTAGACCTTTATGAATCCACATACAGAGTGGACTGGTTTAAGGTCCAACTTATGACAATTTAGATTTCCAAAATGTTGACACTAAATTTCCCACTGAAATGCCTACTTCAACATATGCAATGCCAGGCAATGGTAAGAGATGGAACTACAAAACCCCTTATTAGGGAAACCGAGGTCTCCTGACTAATCCCAAGCATTTCTACCACACAAAATACCACTCCTAAATTCCTCTTTATGGTAGAGGAAAATTTGACTTCCTGCAGGGTGCACTCATTTGGTTACAGCTTAAAGGAAAAGAAAGCCACGTAGAAAACATCAGTCCCATCATCTACATCTTACGACCTTCCCGTCTCAAAGCCATTGCCTTGACAAAGCTCTAGGTTAAACCAAAGCAGGATTCAGGTTTTCATATGGTTCAGCCTACAGATCCGGTTTCTAAAGGGTCATGAATTGTAACGGCTACTTAATACAATGCAGCACTCAGTTAATGTTCTCTACAATTTATCTGGACTTTTATCCCTCCGACTCCTTCTTGCAAAGATTAACCATGTACCTTTAACTCTAATTGAGGCTATATATGCAGTACAAACTGTAGCAGGAGGAGAGGCTACATGTAAAGGAGGGGGAATAGTATAATATTAGTAAACAGAAATGCAATGAAACTGTCCGCCTGTCCTCCACATTGAGCTAAAATGTATTTTGTCAGTAAGCCTTTTCCTAACACAGATTTGTTGCTGGTATTATGTTGAAGACATTACACATGGTATTACCTGTTTTAATAGAAAGTTGTGCAAGGTAGGTAAAATAATTCAGTTGATGGTGGGGAGTCATTTTATTTTCTGTCCTAAATGAGTTTCCTTGAACAATTAGATAGAATCACCATCAAAGCTGTCTGAGACTTTATTATCCTACAGATCACATTCCCTTAAATCAAACTTAGTAAGGCTTTAGAGCAGCAAACACAGGCACCAAGCAGAAGCTGCCTGGCTGGAAATAAAGGTTGCCAAAGACTGCCTGGAAATGACTAAGCTGCTAACACATTAATTTTAATTTTTTTTAGCCAAAAACATTATCTTCTAAAGAAATACTAGTAATGTGATATGAAATTGTACTTTTGTTGCTACCAAAAACCCAAACCTAAATCTGAACACAAATTTTGCAGCTGATTTAGAACACTGAGATGGAAGACAGCAGGAACTTATATCCCACAGAGATCCGCAGTGTGGGCTTAGTACAGTAGGGGACAGTATCCTGCGGATTCCCTCGGTGCGTCTTCAACTGCTCTTCCACTGTCAGAGAAAGTCTTGTGAGTTTGTTGTTTCCTGCTTTTTGGCAAATCTAGACTAAATTTTTCTTTAACCAAACTAAAAGCTTCGGCCATAAAATATTCAGGATGCGTTCAGAATGAAAGGGAAAATATATCAACTGGCAGGGCCTCTTTCTTGTCACTGAAAAAGACAACTTTACCAGAAGGCTTTTCTGTGCTTCCCATGGTGTGGAGAGAAGAGAGCCAGTTAGAAGAGGAGGATGGGAGAAAGCTATGCAGGTCACATGGGTAACCTCTCACAGAAAAGCATACGATGTGGTTACGGTGTGACTGACATTTTCCACGTAGGAAGTGGTTTTGTTTATTTAGTATATAATAACAATATAGGTGATGAAAACTTATCCTGAACAAACTACACCCACCCTGGCTTTGCAATGAAGCAGATCAGCTTATTCCTTTTTAAGAAGTGGGGCTTTGGAAATTTTGTCAACGTAGCAAACCTTTCTTAATTCAATTAACCATCCTTACAGACAGTCTATCCAATGTAAGGAAATCTGTGTTTACCTTCCATGTCTTTATACTACAAGGGGGATAAGGCTGTAAGGGTGGGGGGTCAGCTCTCTTTTGAGAGGTATACAAAATATTTCTACAAATAAATTTTATTCCTTTTATTCTAATCTGCCCTCCAAAATAATTGTGCTTGCGTTTTTGATTAGTACACTTCTTGAAAGTAAAACATAAGACCAAAACTAATATATATAAAATACATATACATACATACGAAACAGGTCAAGGGTAGCAAGGAAAATCCTACACCCAGAACCGCCCAGCACAGCTCAGATAAAAATCACCTGTACGCATAAACACGTGCATCCTTGGGTACTACTCTACACTAAATACATTCATCCTAAGCTAACAGTTTCTGACTCCTCCAGGAACTGACAGGTCCTGACACCTTTGTTCCTCAGACATTATCTTGATTCAACAATCCAGTTCATATTCAAAAGGGCTTTCTAGCTGTCACCACCAAAGTGAGCCAGGGAAGGCTTGGTCATCAACAATGGGGACCTGCGAAGATGCAGGTGCGGTAGGGGGAAAGCAAGTGACTCAGAACGACCCATGGGAAGCCTCCCTTGCCAAGACTCCACACAGCTGCAAGAGGCTGTCAAGCACTGTTATCTGCAGCTACCGGAAACACACTGCTATCTGGTGCACACTTCCTCTACTGATCCCTGGCCAGCAAGAGCATCTGTGCATTTCCATCCCCAGCATCCCCACTACATTTCTGTGAATGCAAATAAACCTCTAAAGGAAACGGAGAGGTGTGAGTATAGGAAATACACACACAGGCATCATAACCAAAGCACTCAAGGCTCAGAGTTCTGCATCCTTGTGGATTTCTCTCCCATCATATACAATAACTTATTAGCCTCACCAAATACCCTGTGTAACTTAGATAAACCAGTCCTTAAGTCGGGGCAATGGGGTCAAGGATCTCTCAGCACAGCTGAGATGGAACATGGTCCAGCAGGAGGCTGACAATGAGAATGTGGAGAGTTGCCATAACCTTGCAAATACAGACAAATATTCCCTCAAAGACTCCAATAATAGAAAAGGAAAGTCACTTGAAAAGAAACAAGACCAACATTTCTAAGTACACAACAGGGACCAAGCTCCTGCTGAATACTAAGTAAGAAAATAAAACAAAAACAGCAAAGGGGGGGATCTATGGGAAAATTAAATGGGGAAAATTTACTTAAAACCTGCTAAAGTAAAATACCTACTGGGTTGTTAAATATATTTATAGTAAGTAAATGCAAACGCCCTTAATGTTCTCCAGCAAATGTAAGATGCTTCAAATGCATCTGTCAGTGCCCCATGGTTGCTCTTTCTGTAAACTCTGCTCCCTCCAGTCATTGTTCCACTATTGTTCCCTCTGCTGTCTCCCTTTCACTGTGCATGTCAAGTCCAACACACCCAGAAGCTCTTCAACCATACACCCTTCACGTCCTCGCTCTGAAAGGTCTGCACTGTGCTGTCTGGTTTTCTACCTCAGCACTCCAGACACACCGTTTCTTCATGTCCTCACTCTGAAAAGGACTGCACCGTGTTGCGGTTTTGTTTTTCACCACAGCACTCCGGCCCTACCGTTTCTTCTTGCTGCTGGCATGCGATCATGCACCATGTCTCCTCTCATCGACAGATGCTTGACTCAGGCATAGAGTCCACATAGCTCAGGCCACATCTGCTAAAAGCACTCATCAACCCCCAGCACACACCTAAAAGGCCCCAAGTCTTATACATTTGCTCAATTTCTGCTGGACCTCAGCTTGTTCAGTTACATCTTACACTTGAGCTACAAGGACTATGTGTGGGAGCCCAATATTCTAAGGGGATCCCTTTTCTGTGCCTTCTTACATGACATTCTCTCTAACCAGAGGTATTTTTCACTTCTGCTTGGAAGCAAGGCAGTAAGTGATTAATGTCTCTGAGACTACACAGACATCATCTCAAGTTTATCTTCCAATGCCTCCCAGTTATGATTTTTATATCTCTGAACTAATATTCCTCAGTCATAAAATGGGGGATAATGCCAACATAACAGGGCTGTTGTAGAACAAAAGGGCTACATAGGACATAAAATAAGGTAACTGCCTCATAAAATGATGGCCAGCACCAGCATCCTTCCTGTCCTGTCTGGATTCAGTAGGAAGAAAATTTCAAGCAATATTCTTTCAGCAAAAAAGGGTGGGTGGGGAAGATCCCATTCTCCTCTGTTCCCCAGAGGGCCTTTCCTGCTGTCTATTGTTTCAGCTCATTTACTTCCTTACTTATAGCTTGTGTGACATAATTCATATCTTAAAAAGAAAGTCAGAAGCACCTCTGTTCTAAAAACATCATCAAGAGACTGTATATTATATATGAACATCTAGAGCTATAATGAAAATCGAGTCATCACAGAATGGGAATTACAACATCCAGATCTCGAGCTTCTCATGAATGCATGTAAATTAGGAATCATAAGTTAGGTGGATGCACTTATAAACATGCTACACTTCTATGGAGTGTATATGTGTGTCTCTGTGTGTGAGTATGTGTGTGTACCTTGGTATGCAAACTGATTTCTGTTTACATAGTTATGCACATATTAGAAAGTCAATAGAATTTTTAAAAATCTGACCAGAAGATTTACTACTTAATCTAGAGAAGAACTTATAAGCAAACGTTATATTCTCATACTACATTTCCAGTTCTGCATGAAGTGGGTAGCCTGAAAGGGGATTCAGTAGCTAAGGGACATCCTGCATTGGCTCCTCTGTCTCTGGAATACCTTCATCCCTCCAAAGTGCGGGTAGAGCAGGAGTCTTTGTGTGTCCTGGGAGCTTATAGTTCCAACAGACGGTCACTAGCCCTGAAAGTGGAGCAGCCCCAGATAGGAAAGAAAAGCTGAAACGTAGGTGCTTTTTGGAGAGGATTACACAACCATCAACCACCAAAGTGAAGCCTTCCCGCAGAACACAACATGTGCACGTTGCCCTTGTACAGGGAGTGGCTGTTTGACAACCAGAAAGGATTTTAGGGTTGGAGAAAACTGAGATCAACTTGGAGAACTAGCTCTGGGGGATGTACTGGAAAAGGTAAAACCAGAATCTAATTAAAGTGCCCTCTTGGACATATTTAAAATGTATGTTAGATGGCAGTAAAACAGTACTATTCCTCTCCATCTCACAAGATCTCAGCATTTCAGAGTGTGTCCTTTCTCCGCTGCATGCCAGGCTTCCTTGGGTTGTTCAACACTTCACTTTATTTCTTCAGTAGCATTTACCACTGTAACTGCAATTATCTTGTTTATCTTTTATGTGTTTTGATTCCTCAACTCAACAACCTGAAAGGGCAGAGAGAGACCTTGACTGCTATTGGAGATGATGATGCAGTCCCTAGCTGCTAATATTTTCAGTGTAGGAAGGATAGGAGAATGGCAAAGAGTCCCTTAGCCACAAGGACCACTTTCTAAGACACCTGTTGATGTTATACCACTATCTGTAGTGGCATTTCAACTGTATTTTAATAAATAAAGACTGCCTGAAGATCTGTGAGTGAAACAGTCCCACTGGTCAGCCCTACAGACCAGGCTATGGTAACACACACCTTTAATCCCAGTAGCCATCCTAGTTGCCATAGAAACAGGGTGGTGCACACCTTTAATCCCAGCTGGAGAGAGGTTTATAAAATGGGAAGAAACAGCTCTCGCATACATTCTCCTTCTGAGATTCCAGGAGGCAGGACTGTAATTTCAGACTGAGGTCGAGGTAAGAGCCAGTGGCTGGCTATTTTGCTTTTTGGATCTTCAGGTTGAACCTCAATTTCTGACCCTGAATTTTTATTAACCATGCAACAACTATCTGTGAGTAATGCTGAACCCTGTAATCTGGCTCTAATTAGCCATCCCTTATTGCAGTGGTGGCTTGGCCTTGCTTGCATGAGACCTCTTTCTGGACTCTTTGTGAGAGCTCAATGCTTTCTGGTGCAACACCTTTCTCTCTTCTGCTCATGTTGGTCATAAACAACCATAACCACGAGCTGTGGCCTTAGCGTTCTCCATATGGAGCTCCACAGCAAGCAAGCACATTTCTTTCTTCCTTTTTGCAATTCCACAGACTTGGGTTTCATTAGCATCATAGATATCGGCAATCGTGGCAGCATCACCGTGTCTTGGATCAAGAACATTTACCTTCAGTTGAACAGAGCTCTTACTACTCCTGTGGCTGGGGACCACTACAGCTCTCTCCCTGTGTCTATAGCTTTGCTTAAAATGGCTTCACTTACCCAGGACCAACCAGTCTGAAAAATACTTAACAGAAAATTCTAGAAATAAACAATTATCAAATTTTCTATTGTTAGCCACCCTGAGTAATATAACATCTCCATCCTTCCTAGCCCATAAACCATCCCTTTGTCCAATGTATCCACACTATAAATGCTACCTCCCCGTTAGCTGCATGGTAGCCATCTTGGATATCAGACGGACTGTCACAATAATGTAGGCTTATCTTAAGTATCTCTATTTAACTTAATAACATCCCCAAAGGGCAGGAGCAGTAACCATGGCAATCTGGATATGCCAAGGAGAAGCCATGAAGAGTGCCCTGTAAGTGAAAAGGTAAAAGTTCTCAACTTAATTAAAAAGAAGAAAACAATGCATCCTGAGGTTGCTCAGAGAGACGACAAGAATGAAACTTCATCTCTGAAATAGGGGAGAGAAAAGAGGCATGCTCTGGTTTCACTATGAAATGTCACGCTATGAATATTATATCCACAGTAGGCAAATAATATGATAGAGAAGACATTAAATTTGCATATATAACCATGTATGTGAAAGGGTTCAGCAATGAGTGCTCAGGCATCCACTGGGGGTGTTGAATGTGTCCCTCACAGGTACAGGGAGCAATCACACTAAGTAAAATAAGGATTCTTACACAGACCAGACAATGCTGGACAAAGGGATGATCTCCAACTCAGGTCAAAATGAGATAGCATTAGTTTTTTCATCATCCTCAGAACAATCAACCATTCTTGTACCTAAGACCTCTTTTGGGCCTATTTAAGCAGAGAAAGTAGAAAGAACTTCTAACATCCCTAGCCTGACTAGCTATTAACAATTCCTATATCTTTATTTTTATTCCTCTCATTGGTTATGGATAGAACTTGTGAGTCCATTCTGCAATTTGCCATTTACCATTATATGATTATGTGGAAGCATGGTAAACTAAAACCACAGAAAGCAAAGCCTCAGGTTCAGGGCATCAGGAACACCGTACTCAAAGTCACCCTTATTCACTGTTCCATCCTACTCCAACTGATTTACCCAAAAAAGTCCAACTCAAACTCCTCAATTCAGCTCCATGGAGTAGTGATGTGAGATTCCCCTCTGTATGCAGTGAATTTGTTTGATTGCGATTGGTGAATAAAGCTGCTTGGGCCTGTGACAGGGCAGAATATAATTAGGCTTGAAGAGATACAGCGAGAGAGGAGGCGGAGTCAGTGAGATGCCATGTAGTCACTGGAGCAGACAGAAGTTGGAACCTTGCTGGTAGGCCACAACCCTGTGATAATGCACAGATTGATAGACATGGGTTGATTTAAGATGTAGGAGTTAGCTAGAGATATGCATAAGCTAATAGGCCCAAGCAATGTTGTAATTAATATGGTTTTTGAGTCATTATTTTGGGTCTGGGCAGCCAGGAAACGAACAAACAGCATCTGCCAACAGAATAGGGATCATGGTCATTTTTCACACACTTTCCGTACCATGTCACACGGGACAAGGAAAGAAGAAATGCAGTTTTGCCTGATTTCATAATCTCAAGGAAGGCAAGCAATATTGCTAGGTCAGTTTTGCATGATACAGAAGAGAAAATGGGGGTCTTTGTCAGAAATAGAGAACAACCAGAGACAAGTCAGCAAAAGCCAGGCAGAAGGGGACAGTGCCTCTCAGAACCGGCCAGACTCAAATATTTGGATAAAGCGTACATTCTCAGATTGGAAGCAAGGGTGTTTTATCTTGAACTAAATCAATCAAAACAAGGGGCTAATGGATGTGAGGAGAAAAAGGCATTCCAGGCAAAGAAAATGATATTAATAAATTCTAATCAAATGAGTCATGATGACTAGTAATTTAGTGGAACTAAAGGCAGGCAAAGCACAGAGTCAGGAAAGGGAGAACTGGAGAGAGGGAAGTGCAACGCGATTTCTAATTGTTCTTAATAATAAAAACCCGGAGTCAGATATTAGGGGTGAGAGCTGAAAAATCAGAGAAGCAGAGCAGCCAGCCACTAGTTCTCACCTCTACGAAACTGTCAGGTTTGGAACTGTGGACAATTACCCTGAAGATTCATTTGAAATGACTTGGAACTCAGGGCAAAGTAAGAAGTAACACAATGCCTTCCATGAGAGCTTTCAAAGGCAGAAGTAAGTATGGGTAAAGCAGCAGCATGTGTTACTGTGCACATCCTGGCAGAATGAAGCAATAGGTTTATCCAAACACAAATAAGTTTAAAGAAGAAAGATCAGATTTTACACATAAGTGTGAAACAACCATGGGGTAGCCACAGCTCACGATACACAACTATGAGAAACCCTAGACTAAGCAAGACTTCCAGTGCCTGTATTGTTACAGCTCACAGAACAGGCAGTACTGCCCAGCATGAAAGGTTTACTCCCAAGCTTCCTATTAATATTTCATAGGACACAGAGGCTCCTTGGGACATTACTTAGGAAATAGTAAGCCAGAAGTTTTCAACCCTGCGAAGATTAGAGTTCTTGGTGGTTATTTATGTATTTACTTATTCATTTAGAAGTGGCTCTGATACTATTAAAAAGGAGACCCCAAAATGATGAACTTGAAACAACACCAGAGTATAAAGCACAGCTACCTCAATCGTGTGTGCAGGGTTGTGTAAATGGGTATGGACAAGCTACCTCAACCGTGCGTGCGGGGTTGTGTAAGTGGGTTCAGAGGCCATGAGAACAATGACAGCGGTGAGGGGTTTCCGAATGGGCAGCAACCAAAATCAATTTGAAATTCAGCATGTAGCAAACCCAAAGTATCTTGGGCAGTGCTCACCCAAGTTGCATCACACGGCTTCGCTGCAGCCTTCATTCTGAATACACACAGCACCATAAACAGACTGCACACGCCGTTATGCCATGCAGCACCAATAAACAGCCAGACACACATCAGCTTCAATTCAAGATAATTGTATATTATAAACATACAGTGTATTGCAAAATTATATATGGTGAATTTTCATTGTATGTAACAGATGTTTTTACTTTACATACAGCTTTCTGCTCTTCTATAAACAATGGTATAACTATGAAATATACATGTTTAATATTTTCCTACGATTCCTCAGCTTGTAAGTATCAAATCAGATTATCTTTGGATTGTACTATTCGACAGCAAGCATACCCATTTAATTAGCATGAAAATTTGCATTCATCTTTACTAAATGGTAAGAAATGTAATAACAAATAATTATTGTGGCATAAATTCATGACTTATAGCTATCCGATGTTTGATTAGTATATTCATTTTATATACCTATACTACAGGGGTTATAGAAAAAAATTCTCCAGTATAAAGGAATTGTGGGTACAAGAGTTTAAGAAACCCTGGTATGAAGAGTGACCTTTGCATGCGTCAGGTACTAGAATTCTACAAGACATGATAAGCACGGGAAATTACCCAGGTATTCAGTACCCCTAAGAGAGCGAGACAGGAACAAACATTGTTGGCAAAGGTCAGCTCTGGTCCACAATCAAAGAGAGGAATAAAGCTAATGATGCAGGAACTATATTAACAGCCAGTCACACACATACACGGGGGAAGGCTGAAAGCCGTGCCTTTTCTCTGCTTAAGTAAACAGAAAAAAAGGCCTGGGAAGGAGTTCTGTTTGCTAAGGAGCAACCACTTCAGAGCTCCTCCTTAGTTACAGAAAAACACACTGTCTTCTACTCTTCAAGGGGACAAAGTAAAGGAGACTTTGTGAGCAGATGGTTGAATCTTGGTGAATTCCTCAAGAGACCTGAAATAAGCTGACTCATGGGAAAAGTCCAGAGTCATCTGGGAGGAAGAGGTGAGACCGCCAGCAATTTTCTGGAGTTGGAAATGGGCACCTATGAGCAGTACACAGAAGGAAGAACTGCCCTGAGCTTGCGGTAGCAATTGATTCTGAGGCTCGTCTGAACAGAGCTTCTGCATAAGTAAGGAAGCAGGGCCTCCCCAGGCTTGATGCAGAGGCTAAACTGTTAATGGTGGTGGTTGGGCCCCTGAGTTGAACCGTGTTGGAAGCAAGAGATTGCCAGTATTGGGTATTATCCCAGGAACCATGCTGCCCAGTCTGGAACAGCACCCGGCTGGGAGAAACCATGCAGATCCGTTCCTTTGAGGGCTTTGAAACAACTAGGGCCCTACATCCTACGTAACCTCGGAAAGTTCTGAATAATGTAAAGTGGGTAAGACTGCAAAGGAGGGGTGTGATTCTACTCAGAAGAGAGTCCAAACACAAGTGCACAGAGAGAAGGATTCTATTTTTACATGCCACATCAGCTCATCCCAGTTACAGGCACAGTTGTTGATCAGTGTGCCTGTGCTAGCTAAGAGGGCTCTTTGCCAAGACACCCAACATAAGGTACCTAGAGCACCTTCAAGCAGGAAAGATGTAAATGCCTTTGGTTAGTCAGGGTTTCTTATGACAGAGAAAGCCAGGCAAAGAGTTCCAGAAGAAAACCCAATTCAGGCTCTCAAGTGTCACATGCAGGATGCTGGTGTAGGAACTCTGAAAGGTGAAGATTCCCAGTGTCTACCAGGACTGGAAGTAAAGGATGGAGATGCAGACATGATTCAGTCATTCAGGTACAAAGGTCTAGGAAGCCAGCAAGGTATTACATCACAGGCAGATAAAGGTCGTTGAACAATTATGTATAGATACTGAGCTGTGCATATCAAGTTGGAAAGGGAGAAAGGTAAAATACACACAAATTGTAAAGCCTTAGCAACATCACCAACTAAACCTACACATGAAGCATTATGGGCTAAACATATTCAAGCTCACAAGGGAAGGGTAGAGCTGTGGAAAATTCTTCTGTACACTGTGACTATGTATTATTCTCATTGGTTAATAAAAAGCTGACAGGCTGATAGCCAGGTAGGAAGTATAGGTGGGACAGGCAGACACAGAGGACTCTGGGAAGAAGAAGGCAGAGTCAGGAGAGATGCCAGCCAGGTGCCAAGCAAGCAGGACACATAGAAAATGAGGCAACAAGCCATGAGCCTGAGCCATATGGCGAAACATAGATAGGAAATATGGGTCAATTTGAGTGTAAGAGTTAGCTAGTAACAAGCCTGAGATATCAGTCAAGCATTTATAAGCAGTACTAAGCCTCTGGGTTGTTATTTGGGAATTGGCGGGCAGGAGAGAAATGTCTGACTACAGGGTAGCTTGGTAGCAGCAGGTTACTGTGAGTAATCTGCCGGGAGGTGAGAAGAACAGGTGGCGATTTCTACCAAACAAATCATATAAAAGCCCTTCTCAATATCAAGGTAGCTTGATAACCCTCTATTTTCTCCGCACACCCAATGCATTTAAGGCACTAAAGGTTCTACCCTGCCTTTACCCTAAAGCTATTCTGGTATAACTACAGATGTAAGTCATATCCTGCAAAGAAAATACAACTTGATGAGCTTAATGCAACAGCTGCCTTCAGTGACAGCTGTACTACAAAGTTCAATATCCAAGTTTACACAAAAACATTCAACAAAGCGCTTACATGAGCCAAGGACAACATAGGGTGTAAACAATGAATGAGTATCATCAAGTCAAACTGAGTTTGAGCAAAAGTGCCACTAAAGTTCTCTTTCTGACCCTAACCATGCCCACACTCAGCACTCTGAATGATCTATGTCTACCCAAACCACCAGCTCCAGACTTGTTCTAAATTCATTTACTCAATCATTTTCTGGGCAGCGAGCCAGACATTTGCATAACACAACAAACATGTATGGTTGATTCCATTCACAGACAAAGAATCAGAGGGCTTGGGTGAGGTCACACTAAACCATTCATTACAGGCTTTGCTGGCTTCCGCCACCATTTTGTTCAAGTCAGTATGTGTCTTTACTTCGGGTGGGAGGGAGGGCACTGTAATGCCTTTCAACCTGTCCTTTCCATTTCATTGGAAATAGGCCAGATGTCAAGTCACACGCAACCTGCAGAGGCTCTTGTGTTCATTTCCTTGATCCCCACAAGGCAGAAACAGAGGTGGGAAAGTCTCCTGATGACTGTGACCCATTGAAACCTGAAGACCTTGATATTCTTTTTGAGTCAATTAAGATGATAAGGAAATATTTACCATGAAGCCAGCATTAAACTCCTGTTAGGTTCATGCAAACCGCCCAGCAGAGAGGCTCTGGGACTCTGTCTCATCTTTTCCCTCCAGTAAATGAAAGATCAGAAAACACAGATATATAGGGACAACAAGAGAAGAAATATTTCTAGATGTTTAAAACGATTTGAATTGTAAAACAACAAATCCCCTTAATTTTTGTCACCTTTGGCTGAGAAAACTAAGAGAAATTGGCTCAAAGGGGGGAAGGAACACATTGGTTGGGGTCATAGAAAAAACCCACAGACACATGCATTCAGCTCTGGGCACAGGATGTCAGTAGGCTCTATTCCCTCTGAACTGGGATTGTTTGAAATGCAATGTGGAACCCAGCTGCCTGTGGCTCCTCCAAGTCTCACAGGCCCACATGCAACACTTCTAAACTAAGGGAGCAAAGAAAAGTGGTAGCAACAACATCCCAGATCCATCACACGGCAAAGGCAGAGGACAGCCCAGCTGAACAAACCATCTGAACTAAATGGGGAAAGGAAAGGGTTGCTTTTCCAAGGAGATGTGCAGCCACAGAAGAGGGAGAAGGATGGCTATGCGGAATACTGCTCAAGGACCACAATTTATTTCCTAACCTCACCCTGCAAATGATATTAGTTCCCACACTCAATTCAAAATTGGATTCCAGATGTTTACTAATGAATCTCAAGCTTATTCAAAATAATAGTGTCAGCCAGCCCTTGTACCTCAAGTCTGTAATCTCAGCTACCAGGAAGACTGAGGTGAGAAAACAGCAAATCCAAGGTCAACCTGGGCTACCTGATTAGTTCAAGGTCAGTCTGGGTAAGTTAGTGAGATCCTACCTCAAAATAAGGAGGAGGGAGGGGGAGAGGGAAGCAATGGCAGCAGCTGAGGATATGATACAACAGTACCAGGAGGTAATATTTTTGTCAAGTATGTATAACACCCTAGGTTCTATCCCCAGTGAATAAAAAAATATAACATTAGTGTTAACCATAGCAATGAATATAGTAATAGCTGGTGTTTCCTGAGTCCTAACATTACATTGACGTATACTTACTTTGCATATGTTATTTCCCTAAGCATACACTGATTCTCAGTTTATAGATCAGGAAACCGGAGCTCAGAGAGGTAAGACACTCAAGCCCACAGCCTAATAAGGAACACAAAACTCAAACCGAGATCTACCTTAGAAACACTGTTCTTAGCCAACCTAGAATTCAATCTTTTCCACGTTCTTATCTTTTTCATTGCCACACCTCTACCCTGATGCTCTAGATTCCTCTTGATGTGACTGTTCTGAACCTTAGCATGTTGACACTGTCCTACAGGCTCCTGCAATAGCCTTTGGCCTGGTGTGATTCTCTTTGATTCTTTGATAAATATATATATATATATTTCCAAGGTGCCGTACATCCCCTGGGACTGAGGACACAAAGTCTATGGTCAAGGGAAGTGGGGACAGACATTAAACGCTCACCTGGGTAGGATGGAAGCCTCAGTGCAAGTCCTACAACCTGCTCAAAATGACCTCATTAACGAAAGCCCCACATGCTCGTGTACCACAGATGGACCGACTGACACTGTGGGAGGACACACTTCCAAACAGCTTGAGTTCATCAAAACAGCAAACAGGACACAGTGACAGCCAACACATTCAGCATGAGATGAAATGAGCAAATGTCCGGATCCTGACGCAAGGGCTGACCAGAATGGAACAAGGGATTTCTAAAATAATCCCAGGGGTGGGAAACATTGTTTTAAAAACCTGTGCCTTAAGCAAAGAAAACAAGATTTTACTTATGGTTGTTACCATAAAGCCAGAAACAGATTGATTATTTTGAAAAGTTAGAAAATAATGATTTTTTTTCAAATATAAACTCAAAGACAAAGCGAAGCTATGTAAGAGGACTAGAAGAACAAGGGTGCTTTTCTCCAGAGCAGGCTGGCCTCTGCCTGAGGCAAGGACCCTGTCTCTTTCTCAGCACCCAAGAAATGACCACCACCTGTTAACCTCAGGCCTCTGCTGCTTCCTGAATGAGGCCAGGCTACCAAGCCCTGGTCCCGCAGGAAATGCACGGCCACTCGGAGTTAAGAACAGTGGTCATCTTATGCTGAGGCTCCATTCTTTCCACAGGTTAGACAAGCTGTAATTGGATCCAATTAGAATTTGTGTTGACGTTAACTCAGAGCAAATTGAAATAAACCGGGATTGAATAGAGAACTCAATACTAGGAATCAGGGCACCGCTGAAAGGCAAAATAATTATAGGCCATTCTATGGAACTCGAATGTGTGCTCTTCACCATGAGAAAATTATCCTTCATCTGGGCTGACTGACATTTTCCCAGGATAGTCTTAATTTCCAAAAGCAAACACATCCACGCCAGGCCTATAATTCTAAATACGTTGCCAAAACCAGCACTAAAGAAGAGGTTAGGTGGAGACTAGGGAACGTCATGATGTCACAAAGGGCAGAGGGGACAGCTGAAAGATATTTGTGTATAAGTGAGAGCCTATGACCACCCTTCTCTGCCTAGACTTACCCACTTAGGCCACCATTACACTGTGCCTCACACCGCATCCTGAATCTGACCTTTCCTCGCAGATGAACCAGTCCAAAACTAGATTCAAAGTCAATGAGTCTCTTATGCTTTTCAATTTTACAAAAACCTTGGCTTCTCCTTCATGTTCAACCACTTCCCTGACCATCCAGTGAGACCCAAAACAAGGACAGCAGAGAAGAGTAGAGAGGTGAAAGGCCAGGAAGCCAGAGTACAGATCCTATTCCTAACCCCAAGGCAGGTGTCGAACCCTCTGTGCCTTCCTTACCCATCACACTTACAGGCTGCCTTCACAGTGCTTTGAGAAGCACACGACTCTGAAAACTGCAAAGTGCAATAGAAAAATAACAAGATATTATCATTATAATTATATTTTTAGACCCCCAATGCCACCAAATAAATGTGAGTTTTAAGTTTCCTATGAGTAGGAATTGAAGCACTCAACATATATGTTAGCATGGGTTACCTCAAAGCGGCTTCTGAACTCACTTCCAATGTTGTTGCTGCTGTTTGATCTCGTTCTCTAGAATGCGGCTTTTACTTATTTGCTAAGCCACTGCACATGACATTTAACTACACAATGCAGATACACAGGCCACTTAAGACACTTTGATTTTGGGTAAATACTCTCCAGCGACAAAAAAATAAAGCTAGGCAAGGGCTAGGGCAGTGTAGCTCAATAGTGAAGCATCGGCCTATCATATGCAAGACTCTGGTTCAGCTCCCAGAACTCTATTCAAGGAATTAATTAAGAAGCAAACAATCCGTACCTTTCCAAAGTCACGAACATCAAACAGGTCAAACGCTTCAAAAAGTTCGCTTTTCCTCATTCCAAATGTCTCACAGCAGGCTGACAGAAATGTCCGGATATTCTTCAGACAGAGAAACTGAGGAAGAAAAGCAATAGCATTAATGATTTTTTTCTGAGTGTGACCTGTGTTCTGTCACACATATGCTACGATAAAAGTGCCAAGGAAGGACCAATTTGGGCCTTTCTTCTTGTTCTATCTTTTCATGTGTCTATGAGTCATACAAAATAATGTTCAACATGTATACTGTGTGTATTCATCACATTCATTGTCCATTGTCTTCTCTTGTCCCCCACCACCTTCTAATTCCCTCCCGCTTTCCAAACACTCACCCTCTCTGTTTACACATCTGTTTCAGCTCTAAATTCTGTACAGCAGAGGCAATACGCATTACCTAGCTTCCTAAGCCACCTTATTGTTTTCGATCAGCCAGCAGTACTTTGAACTAACTCTGACCAGACAAACATGGTTTGTACCCTCTTGAAACTTACATTGAAATACGAGATGACACCTAAGCACAGACATGGAAACAAACCCCTACATTACATTGATTTTTATGTTTTTACATAAGGCCTGGAGAAGGGATCTGGAGAGCAAGGAGGCAGGGGCAGGTGGAGCTTAACTAGAATGATTAGAAGGAATCTCACCAAGAGGGTGGACAGAGAAGGGAGGTGGTCTGAGGTAGGAGTGCCTGGAAGAGACACTAGAGCAGAGTGTGTGCCAGGGAGAAAACTAAAGGTAACCTGAAAAGGTAGGGGTCAGACTAAGGGAGGCCTATTGGGAAGCCTTGATTCAGATATAGGAAATCCCAGAAGTGTGGGCCAAAGGTGAGACAAAATTTCATAGCTTCTAAGAATCTTTCAGGAGCTGCTGTGTTGAAGACAGACGGAAGGATACTAGGGTAAGCACACGGTAGGGAACAGGAGGCTACTGCACCAATCCAAGTGAGAGAGGACTGTGGGAAAACAAGGATACACTAGCGCTGGGTGCCATGTGAGGAGCAATTGACCGCCAGGCAGCAATGGATATGTAAGTCTACAGTCCACGTGATATAGGCATGGACTTCAGACCTAAGTTTTGGAATCTTCAGCAGCGGTTCTCAACCTTCCGAACACTGTGACCTTTTTATACAGTTCCTTGTGTTGTGGTGACCCCCAGCCATAAAATTGTTTTTGTTGCTACTTCATAACTGTAATTTTGCTACTGTCGTGAATCGTAATGTAAATATCTGATATGCGACCACGGGTGGTGGGGGGGGGATCATGGCCCAGGTGTTGAGAACCACCACTTTAAGAGTAGAGACAGCATTAACTGTCACATTGACTGAGGCAAACTTAGACCACGAAGTCTTAGGAGACCAGGAAGAGAACCCCACAGAGGGGTGTAAGAAAAAGTGGCCACTGCTGAAAGAGAGATTCAGGAGAGCAGGTGTCCCCAAAGTCATGTAAAGTAGAGAAGGAGACAAACTACATCAGACATTCCGGGTGACCAGTAAGACAGAGATGGGCACTGTCTAGGGAACTTGGCAGTGAAGATTATAGGCTTCTTGACAGTAGGGAAGATCTATGGGGACAGGGACGAGGCAAAGGTTGTCTGGAGCAGATCCTGCTACAGGAAAGAGTGAAAGTGAAGGCAGGATCGAGGCTGATGAGTGACACAGCAAAGGGGACAGAAGCATGACGGTTATCCCGAAAGAGGCATCCTTACCCTTACAGAAGCATGACAGTTATCCCGAAAGAGGCATCCTTACCCTTACAGAAACATGACAGTTATCCAGAAAGAGACACCCTTACCCTTACAAAAACATGGCTGTTATCTAGAAAGAGGCATCCTTACCCTTACAGAAACATGACTGTTATCCAGAAAGAGGCATCCTTACAGAAGCATGACAGCTATCCAGAAAAAAGGTATCTTTACACAACGAAGTTCTTGATCAGACAAAGGAGAAAGGTCCCTATGTTGGGATGCATGCCAAGCTCATCCCTGTGACTGGAACAGGAGGTGGACAGGAAGTTGCTAAGGACAACTTAAGAATCAGACATTGGGGTTCAATTTTAATATCTAAAAGACACACATCCATCTACACACATACCCCCAGAAGCAAATTAGTTCTAGGTCTGTTTGTTTGTTTGTTTATGACAAGTTCTTAAAATGTCATCCCAGCTAACTTGGAACTTTCTATATAGCCCAGAATGGCCTTGAACTCAAAGTAATCTTTCTGCCTCAGTTTCTCATGTGAACAATGATGTTATAGATATAAGCAACAACCACTCTCAGCTTAGTAACTTAATAATTTTGGAAACAAGAGCTGCCATGGCGTACATCTTAAAAGTTTATGTATTTATGTCAAAACTTTAAATAACTGTGGCTTATTATATGTCAATAATACCAAAATAATTTCATAAACTTAATCTTCTGGTGGCTGGTGTAGTACACACCTGTAACCCCAGCTCATGGGGCGATAGAATGAGTATTAGGAGTTCAGAGTCATCCTCAGCTATACATTGAGTTCAGAGTTAGCCTGGGCTACATGAGAGCATCTCAAAACCAAGGAACAGGGAAAAAAAAGAGAAGAAAAGAAAAGAAAATGAACCTCCAATAAGTGAGTAACATTAGATAACCATCACATCTTTGTTTTTATTTGTTTCCAAAGTACTGACTGTTAATATTGGATCTCGTTTTGGTTTTATGAATTTATAAATTTTGAAAAAAAAAAACCTCATCTTGCTTTTTCTGCATTCAGATTTATCATGGACTTAACTTAGACACCTTTTACCCTTTACAGGAATCATTCTCAAAGGCTTAAATATTTCAGGAGGGGTTAAAACCACAAGGGAAGCATCACGAACCCTTTGAAATGGAAACAGTAACCAATCAGCAGAAGCAGCCACTGCCATCTCTTTAAAGATTCATGAGACCTTTACAACACAGCACCACCCTGCATGCTGCCCCTCCACCAAAGAATTGCTTATTTACAGATTAAAAGCCTTGCATTCTGCCAAGACAGGCAATAATTACTCTCTGAGGGATTATGCAACTGCTCTCTTACAGTTGGTTTTTTTTTTTTACATAATTAAGTGACGAGAATCGTAGCTCACCATGGTTGCAAATGTCACCCTCTCAGGATGTCTCACTAAACCCTCATCTTCCCCATGTGTAGGAAAAACTGCAGCGGGCTTCTACTAAAGTGCTTTAATCATGAAAGTCAGAAAAGTAAGAAACATCAATCAAAGTGGAAACACTTGAAAATAGTCACGAGGCCTGAGAAACAGGCAATGCCTTTACTAGAGCCAATATTAACCTTACTTAACATTCGCAAGTTCAATTCTGTGAAGCTCAACAAGTCTCTGCTGGATTTGAACAATGTCACTCGGGTGCTGCTGCCTTTCCAGGAAAGCCTCCAGCCTGATTACCCTCTTTGATACCTGTTTCTTCTAGTCAGCCATTTCTGAACGCCTGCAGCATCAACATCACAGATGCTGGAAATGCTAAACAGCCCTGCTTTACACTTCTCTAGTAATATTCCCAGGAGCTTTCCACAGAGCCTGAAAATGGGGCTGAGAACACGGAGCTCGCCACGCGCTCTACACTCCGGGGTGTTCTGCTCTCTGCCCACACGGAAACAGAGTTGAGGGACAGATGAGGTGGGCTGTGGTATCATTAGGGAGGCCCCAAACACAGCTGAGCCCACCAGACTGTGTCCCCCCTAAAATATTTGTTACGCTTTGATTCTATTCATTGTTTCCATTTATTGAAGAAATCTAAACAAAGGTTGCAAGACTAATACAGCACATAATCCAATCTATGCAGTCATAACAGTGTTACGCATGCTTTTGTGCGTGTGTCCTTTATTATACTTTGGGGTGGGGGTCTGTATTGTTTGAAAAGAGGGTGCAGACAATTTTCTTCACTGCTAAATCACTCACCAGGCATCTGACATACCAATAACACCAGCACATATCAAAAACCCTGCTTTCATCTTATTTTCAAACTTCGTTTTAGAAAGAATTAATAATTAATATCCAAAGAGCAGTCAGGGTTGCCTGCCCTGTGGTAAGTCCAAGGTCCACCCACCTCCATCCAGGTCTAGTAAGGTGATCATCCAAACTGCCTAGGCTCCCACAAAGCCAATAGGTGCAGTAGGAACAAAAACCCATTGCCATTGGGGAGGGGGAGGGAGGGGGGAGGCGGAGGTGGGGAAGAGACAGAAATCTTTAATTAAAAAAAAAAAGAAAGCAAAAAAAAAATAATTAATATCCATTGGCTATTCAAGTTTCTACCATTCCATCCTCGACTTCTTCCTATAATAGTTTTCACTCAAGCTAAGATCTACTCCAGTGGTTTTAATTGCATTTGGCTACCTTATCTTTGGAATATATTTTCTTTTCAGCACATTTTAATCAAAATATAGATATATCACTTTCTCTTTTCCTTTCATCCCTCCAGCCCCTCCTATGTCATGTTACTCCCTGACACCTCCCAATGCTACTCTGCAAACTTATAGCCTCTTTTGTTTTATATTATTGTTATATGCACTAATATATAAATAAACCTACTAAGTCCATTTTTGCTATTCGTGTATATATTAAGACCTGACCACTTCATATTGGGTAACCAAGGAGGGGACCCCTCCCTGGGAGAGGCTAATTCTCCATCTAGGCAGTCACTAGCTGCCTACAGTTCTTTGTCTGGGGGTGAAATACCGGGAGCTTTCCCCTCCTCCACATTAGCATGCCCATCTGTTGGTTGCATTGTTCATGTCTTGTTTATGCAGCCGTTTCTAGAAGAGGCAACCTAGGAGCAGATATAATATATTTTAAGATTTCTTCTTTTATATTGAATTTTATGGAAATCACAGGATAATTGACTTATAAGGCATCCTACAGTATTAACTTGTCTGACAATTTACCATAGAATCACTAACCTGCTTTTCCAGCATCTACACTGTCTGAGAACTGAAATCTAATTGGCAGAAATAACTCATACTGCAGACCTCACAATTCATCACACAGAAGGCACAGGATGAAGCTGACATCTGACTAGTCCTAAGGTCCATCATTTGGTTAAGACGGTTGCTGGTCATTTTCCCACCTCCCTATGTATTGTTTTTAACATTCCTACATAGCCTGAATGTGAAAGTCCTATGTCTGCCTTATTTCTAAACCATTTATCACAATGGATACACTGACCACCCTTGCCGTCATCTACTTGGGGCTGTAAAATAATGTTTTTTTCTCCAGTTCCAGATTCCTTCCTCACTTATTAACTGACACTATTTTATTTTATTTTATTTTATTTTATTGGTTTTTCGAGACAGGGTTTCCTGGAGCTTTAGAGACTGTCCTGGAATCCACTCTGCAGATCAGACTGGCCTGAGTCCAGGGATTAAAAGCGTGCCCCACCATCACCCAGCTCACTCTTTTATTTTTTAGAAAAGAAAATCTTCTCATTGTTCTTGTATTTTTTTTTTCTTTTGAGTAAGATTCCGTCCCTAGGCTCTTTCATCACACCTCTGTTTAACTTTGTGATCCTGCTTCCTTATGTCAAAGTCTCCAATTCACAGTTTTCACGACCTGGTTCTGAGATCAGCCACTGTCACAGGTAAGTCGGTTTTCATTTGTAGATGGTATTTAGAAAACAAAAGAGCACCCAGCAACTCCTAGATCCCAGGCAACAGCAATCAGTGGACCCACACTGCTACCTTATGTGGATATGACCTAGCACTTGCTGCAGAAAAAGCTCATTTAAACAGAACTGGCCCAGGGGGCCTCTAATGGAGCTTTTGCAGAATTCTGCAATCTTCATAGAATGCCTAAGAAGCCAACACACATCTCAGTCTTCCAAAAGGAAAGAAACTGGAGCTCACTGAAGATGACCCAGAGCTAGAAATGTGGCTCACACAACATCAGCCAGCACAAGCCTTCCTCAAGTCTATTCATCCTTTGGGATCCAAATGAGTTTTTTGTGTCTTCTTTTGTGTCATCTGCAACAGCTTGAATAAATTGCCTGCAGAGAGATACTTCACAGCACAAAACTAGCCCACCTTACTATCTCATAACCATCTCTTGGTCTTCACCAAAAGTTAGACAACTTTATAAAGGCATCCCACTCATTCATGAGACCACTTCAGGTTGTCTTAGACTTTAAACCTTTAGGAGTCAGGATTAAATAACTTAACTTTTAAATTTTTATATTTGTATACAAGATGAATATTTAATGAGGATACATGAAGTTCTAATAGCCATACGTTTATTTTAAAAAACATTGGTGAGATGCCTGTTACATGTTAGACATTGTGAATTTTCTAAGATATATCCTCAAGTGGATTCTGATTGATTAGTATGCTGAAAAGTTAATTGAAAGTACCAAACATTGGGTCCAAAAAGGAAACAAAACCCAGAATCTCTTACCCAAGCCTGGCTGCTGTCATTCGGAGCACAGAAAGCAAACCTGGGGCTGCACAATCGGGTGGCAATGCTATACAAATGTGTGAAGTTTCTCTGGAGTCCTGGAGCATGGGGGCAACTTTCTGAAATAACTGGTAGGCCGTGCAACGTGAGGGGTGAGTGTCGCTAAGACTGAAACGGCTGATGTTTGGATGAGGAAGGAAACAGACAGTGTTAGGGTGTGTGTGAGGAGGAGAGATAGGAAAGGCGTGGACCACTGAGGGAGGGGGACAGAGGGAGTGACTGACACGGAGACACAGACCTGGATGGGAACACCATCAGGACTGAGTGAGGGAGACGCAGTTACCTAGCAGGATAAAGAGGCTAAAGGGTCCTACGTAGAAGAGTGGAGCATAGATTAGCATTGCATTTTAGGCGTTTTGAGTGCTTTTTCTGCTCCAAGTTCTATGAGAAATACCGGTGCTATTTAGTCCTCGCGACAACCCAATCAGGAGAATTTGGGTTTTCTTTTATATCTACAGAGGCTTAGAGATTTATTCAAACTTAGAAAATCACATACTAAGTTACACTGACATCACATTGCAGCGCATGAAGAAAAACGCGGCTTTCTTTTTATCATGATGTGAGTTAGACAGGAAGAACAAAACAATTAGAACTACACCGCATTAGTCTAAGAACTGCTGACAGGCATTGAGACCAGAAGGGTGGAAGCAGGAAAAGAAAGAACTCTAGGTCATATGGAAAGGGTAAGGGCTGGGAGAAGAACGACTTAGGATGGCACCCATATCTCTATCACTGAACGGCCAGCACCGGCGTTCACTGAAATGGCAACAGCAAACGGGGCGGGGCGCAGAGTGTACGGATTAAAGCGATGACAGCCTGAGTCAGTGAGTTCTATTCTTCATGTGTGGAAAGGCGCAGTGGGTCTGCCATCCCTCTCAGGAGTCCCCAGGGATGAGTGATGAAATCTAATAGCAAAGCCGCCCTGCATTCACTTGCCCCTTGAGCTCTCTGCCGCTAAACGGACACCACGCCTGTGCATTTTCCTGGCGGATCAGCAGGGGCCAGCAGGGTTTCACGGGCATTGGTCTGTGAGTAAAACTCAGCCAGATCATGTGCTATCTTCGAAGTACTCCATCTGGACCCTATCACAACAAATATCTTCAAGGACCGTGAGGGAAGAAGGCAGACAGAGGAAAAAGAGATTGCTTTGTGCTAACCAGTTACTCAAAACACTAGAATGATTCTCCCCTGGATTTCCACCTTGTTTGCAACAGATTCTTTTGCCATGCATGCGATGTCCACCAGGGAGATGGCCATGAGAGTGTTGGGATTACACACTCGCCACAGTGTCTCGCTCTATACGGGTGTTAGGGATCCAAACCCAGCTATTTGGGTTTGCACGGCAAGGGCTTTGCCCATTGGACCATCTCCTTAGTCCACCGAAGTTTGTTTATTTGTTTTATGTTTATTTAATTGACCATCCCAGGCATCAGCATCTCAGAACAACAGGCCACACACACACACACACACACACACACAAAACAGGTCTCTCCTGGATCAGAGAATGGAGACACCTTGTTTGTGTAGGCTCAATAGGATGGAGGCTGGGGCAGTCCCTCCCTGAAGAACAGCACTCACCATGAAGGACAACTCATCCCTTCAGCCTGGCACTTTTAAAGATAACCCTTGCAGATCTGCCTTTCACACATAACAGAAACAAATGTTAAGTGTGTTTTGTGTTTTCTATTGCCAAGTTTGGTGGTGGTGATATTTTTATTAATTTTTAGGAATTTCATGCAATGCGTTTTGATCATATTTCCCTCCAACTCCTCCATTAACCCCATACAGGTCCATTCCCAATTCCAAGTAGATCAAATATCCCAATGTTAGACCTGAGAATGGGAAACTTCTAGAAGAGAGAGGAAGACTACAATCAACAAGTGGGACTCCATAAAATTAAAACCATTCTGGACTGCAAAGGGAATGGCTAATCATTTGAAGAGGCAGCCTGCAGGATGGATACAAAGGCCAACTGCACCTCTGATGAAGCATGCACATCTCACACAATGAAACACCAACCAAACAAAAGTGGGCTCTGGAGCTGAACAGAGCTCCCAGAAGAACTACAAATGGCTATGGATCATTCTTAAAACGTCCATCGTCCTCACCCACAGGGAAACACAAATTAAATTACTTTGAGATTTGATCTTACTCCAGTTAGAAAGGCTAAGATTAAGAACCAATACTTCAGCAGACTCTGGGAAGTCGGCGTTGATCTACAGGTGCAAGCAGAAACTGAACTTACTGTTTCTTTGGGCAATAGTGATGTTGTTAATGACAGTAGTTGTAAAATGTATGATTTTAATCCATTACATCAGCATTATGTAAGTATCTTACTAATTACTCTTTAGGGTAGAATTCCTTTATATCCTGAATTACCACAACACACAAAATCAGCAACTGTTCGTTCTGCCTTTTAATAGATATTCTTTATATAAAAAGTCTATGTCTTGATATTTTATTCTTCTAGCTTCATGATAAATGCCCCAATCCCCAGATCTGAATATGAACGAGGTTTTAAAAAGGAATCTATTGCTAGGCATACATCATAGTATGTTCAATTCAAAATTCTTGGTGTCTAATCACATGAAGCAAGGGCACAGGCATGCCACTTCTGCATGGAGCCACTAAGGTACGGCAACCCACATGGCACAGCCTGGGTCGTGTGTGCGGTACTGGCTGATGTCTCTGTGTGGGTTGGTCTCTTCATTCGGGATCTATATAAACTTTCCTGACAAGCCTTCATTTTTCCCAGTTTAATTTCTGCTTGCTCATTTCTTTGTGACAATCAAGTAGGGATGATAAATCACTAAATTACAAAGAAAATAAGACTCAGTTTACCAAACAGGTTCTCCAGGCTCTACCAACCAGTCTGCTGTTCTGGTTCCCGCTAAAAAGGTTTGAGGATGATTTTTAACATCTTTATTTATTTCTGCACGTGAACAAAAGTGTTTTAAAAGGATTAACGGCTGCTTTATAATCTTACAGCATGTTAAATAAGACGGGACAATGCTGTTGGCCTTCCTCTGTAGGACCATCGCCACTGTAAAGGAGGCTTCTGAGGTGCAATTGAAAATGAAACGAAGCATTTCCCCACATGAGTTCAACTTCAGAGAGGAGAGCCATAAATAACTTTTCTCTGAAGTAGCCAAAACAACAAAATATTAAACTGTTATTCAGGTCAGCAGAAACATTCGTGTTAAAGCAAGCAAACCACCTTACTCCGCAGGATACTTGAGAGCCTTCCTTTCCTTCTTTCTTCTTTTTTTTATTTAATACATTTTAATTAAACTGTGATTACATCACGTCCCTTCTTCCTTCTTTTCCCCCAAGTCCTCCTATGCCCCCTCTCAAATGGACGGCCTGTTGTTCTTTGATTATAATTGTTTCGTTCTAGCTGAAGACATTCAGAGTAGGCTGCGGTTCACGAGATTATCTCTGGCACACAGTTATTCACAACTTATCAGCCACTGTTTTTCTTTGCTCAGTGTCACTCCAGAGCTCCCCACGTTTGTAACCTCTCATGTTGTCTCCGTAGCCACATCCCTCGAAATTGAGCATCAATATCAAACTTGACATAAGTCAAAAGACGAGCTCATTGACATTTTGCAGTCAAGGGCTTAGAACAATTAAAAGATCTCCCCAAAAGCTTTGGCAATGCCTGGGTTGTTTGCAAGTTCCCACGGGGCCACTTTGGCCAACAAAGGGATTAGATATAACCCATTTTTTTGCACTGGAGGCCTCATCTGGTGATAAGAGCTGTCCAGGAGGATTTAGTGAAGAGGAAATATAATCAGAATATACTGTAAAGGGGAAAATAACTATTTTCAATAAAATAAAAACAGGAAAAATGTGCAAAAAATTAAAGCTTTAAAAGTAGGGGTTTTTTTTAATAAAAAGAAAGAAAAGACCTTCCCAAATAAACGGAGTCAATGGGCAGGTAATATAGATACAAATATGCCAGAGACCACTCTAGACCAATAAACTAAATGATCTTCTTATAATCTTTATCAGATATAATTGCTAACATATATACATTGCAGTTAAATCATGACTGTTCTATGCATAACTATACAGCCATTTGATCATATATGCCACTGCTAGTCCTTCCCTATAGCTCCATTTGATCATACATGCCACCACTCATCCTTCTCTATATCACCATTTGATCATATATGTCACTGTTCATCCTTTTCTATTCCGCCATTTGATCATATTTGCCACCGCTAGTCCTCTATACTGACATTTGATCATACACTCCACCACTCGTCCTTTTCTTGCTCACTCACTACTCTTTTCCTCCTCAGTCTGAACTCCTACCTCTCCCCGTCCCCTTATGATCCAACTTCTACTTTGGGATTTTTAAGATTACATAAATAAGTGAAAACACTGACTACTTATATTTACATTTACAACTTAACATTTTCCATCTGTTTTTCTTTAAATGCTCTTTCACTCCTTGTTTGTGACTGCACAGCCTTCCGCTGTGTGTATGATCCACGTGTCCTCGGTCTACTCCTCTGTTGATGGAAAACTAAGCTAATGCCATAATTTGGCTATGATGAATAGAGCATTGATTAAACAGGTATGCAGGTAATATGACTAATTCCTCTGGTGATGCTATTCTGGTGATTACTATTAGTACTGATGGATTATGTTGTAGTTCTGCTTTTGGCTTTTGAGCAACTTCCAAACTGTTTCCACAGCAGAAGTGACACCACTCTTGACGGCAGAGCCAGGATTGACATCCTCGCTTTTGTGTGTTCCTAGCTGTTCTATTTCCCTATTCATGAATAGGCGAGCACTGATGGGCAAACAACGACTGAAAACTCAATTCTCCTCCCATACAAGTGAGCAAACATTACCAAAGCAATACAATTAAAGCGATACGGCATCTGAGCTGACCATGGCCAGCGCTGGGTGAAAAAGGAGGCTGCCCGCGTGAGTTCAGTGGTGTTGTGAAGAATGAGGGCTATTCCAGACAGAGGAAAAGAATGGAGAATACTCTATAAGTCGTTGTCCAGGCTACAGCAGTTTTACCTTAAATACAGCAATAAGATAAAGGAACTTATATAAGGACCACCCATGGCTTATAATGACATCCATCTTCCCTTTTAGAAATAGGACATGCACTGCAAATGGCTGGGTAAAAATCATACAGCACTGTTCAAATGAAAGTAGAATTTTTAAATTATCTTTTAAAGTCTATAAACTACATTTGTTTCATAGGACTGAGGAGGCAACAGATACTTAAACTAAAGAAACAACTTGACTCAGGAAGCTATACAATCCAAAAAGCACTTTCAATTTGGTGGAAAAGTGGCTAGGTGAAGTGTCTAGAAATTGCAGAAAGTAATTCTGAAGAGTATAGAAGATAAAATGTTTGCCAGAGTTGGAGTTAAAGGATTTGATGTTCAATTGATTAAACTTAAGTTCTCTAGGACATTTTGACTCAAAGACAGAGAACTGAAGGAAACTGACTATGGGAATTAACTTGAGTAAATACCCACTCTCTTGTGTTGCCAACTTTTAGCTTTATTACCTGACACAGAGCCTCTCTTCTGGTTTATACTCTAGGTTCTACCATCTACGGTACTGTAAAATGACGTTCAGGGTTTCTTCCTAGGTTCTGCATGACAGCTTGGCACCTGCACTAAGACATTATCATGATAAAAATTGAAACATGAGATTTGTGTTTCTACTATCTACCTATAATTTGTAAATAAATGCATTTTAATTCAGTGTTTTTGTTACAGTATTTATACATCAGTTTATTTAGAAATCAGTCATATGTCTCTCTACAGAGTAGGGTATACTTTACTGACTTTTTAGACTCACTTTTTGTGTCTTTCCTTATATGAGGTAATGATGTTAAAATTCAGGTCACTGAGATGAAGAGCTGGCGAGCAGGAGAATGAGTCACAAAAGAGCAGAGAAAGGGATCTCTCCTGATCTCTGCCAGCCAAGGACAAGTTCTCCTGCGTCACATTCTCCATGTGCCTGAGGCTTTAGTCTGCAAACAAGATAAGTTTTTCCTGGCGTAGATGTGTTCTCTTCCAAACCATTTTAAATGTCAGCATTAGGAGTCTCTCAACTGGTTCCTTTCCCAAAAGCATCTTATTGTGGGGTCAGCACTAAACTAAGTGACATCCATCAGTAGTACAAAGGACCAACTAGATCAGCAGTTCTCAACCTTCCTAATGCTGCAACCCTTTCATACAGTTCCTCTTGCTGTGGTGACCCCCAACCATAAAATTCTTTCACTGCTACTTCATAACTGTAATCTTGCTGCTGTTATGAATCATAACATAAATATCTGATATGCAGGATATCTGATATGTGATCTCTATAAAAAGGCCATTTGACTTCCCAAAGGGGTCACGACCCACAGGTCGAGACCACTGTGCTAGATGGTTCTAGATTAAACAACCAGAAAACCTCATACAAAACCAGAAAATACAAAAATAAAACATAGACATACAGCATGAAGCTTGGTCACATTGCTGAAGCTTAAGAGTCATTCTTCAGATAAAGAATAGATAATAGATAAATAGAAGATAGATAGATAGATAGATAGATAGATAGATAGATAGATAGACAGACAGATGATAGATAGATGATAGATAGATAGATAGATAGATAGATAGATAGATAGATAGATAGATGATAGATAGATAGATAGATAGATAGATAGATAGATAGATAGATAGTAGACAGACAGATAGATGATAGACAGATAGATAGATAGATAGATAGATAGATAGATAGATAGAAGATAGATAGAAGATAGATAAATGATAGATAGATAGATAGATAGATAGATAGATAGATAGATAGATAGATAGATGATAGATAGATGATTGATAGATCGTAGACAGACAGACAGACAGGTGATAGACACACAGAGTCACATGATATGTGCCATCAGTTATTCATTCACTTAACAAACCCTTCTAGTACTATGATTCCATTTCATGACTGTAAGCAAAAAAACGACAATAACATTTTAATTGATTTTTTATTAATGTCTCGTGGTGACACACTAGCTACCTTTCTCTTACCTTACAAACTGCCTTCTTTTTCAGGTTTGATTTTTTTTGTCTAGGAAAAATATTTCTCCCAAGGGTATCCATCCCCAACAATATAAGAAAAATAAAATGCACACAGAAAGTGTTTAGTTTGACTTTTCAAAGCCTATGCATTCTGAACAAAGGTATATGAAGCTACTTTTAAACAATTAAGCACCAAATAAAATAATTTTCTACAATGGCAAACCTTTCTTCTAATTAAGGAGATATAGTCATTAATATCCCCACAAGATCACAATTAATTTTAAAAACTATCCAAGATAAATGCCATGTAAATCTAAAACATCATGATACTTCATGAACATACTGGTTCTATAAAGAATGTCTCACAGGGACGAAGCTAAGCAATTCACATAAGCCAGCTAGGGCATATACAAGGTACTGATTGGGGCTGCCACACTTCCATGGCCGCCAATGTCCTCCCTCAAAGACACTTCCAAATGCCCAAAGTGTTTCTCATACATATCTAGAAATAGCATTTAATATTTCATGCAGGTAAAGTCACTGTGGTACAAATGCCTGGCAGGTATTAGATGCTAATTAAAGTGGATCTTCAGGCAGGAACTTCTCTGAGCAAAACCATAGCCAGTGATAGTTTCACCATGTAGAATGAGTTTGAAAACTAGATAAAAATGCAATTTTCTCTTCTTAAAGATGTAAAAGTAGGGAATAGTTGCCATTTAATATGACACCAGATCACTGGGTCAACTGTCCTCCTCTATAGCCATTTCTCCCTGACTGCAGAAAGTTGCAGAATAACTGTCAGAAATCTCAAGTACCCTAAAACCTCACCATAGGAGGGTAACACACGCCTCTTAACACATGAGTCTTCATGATCAGGAGCATGGAAAAGTGGTTCCTAAATCTTGGCAGACACATCTCAAAAAAAGAGGTGCACACAGATAATTTGATAGTGTGACTATGTATGATTTAATAAGATAGATACTTTCTTAATAGTTCCTGAATATTTGCAGTAGGACATATCAAATACTGCAGTAGTTTGCCTATACACTAAGAAACAGCAGCTGGAAGGCATCTGAAGTTTCTGTCTGCTTTGGCTAGAGTTAGTAAGCATGTACTCTCAAACACATCCCAGAAGCTCTCCTAAGGACAGAGCAGAAAAATGCATCCAGGTGTCCTAGCTGTCTGAAGTTGCCCCATCTACTCTACATCTAAAATTTCTGCCTTGCCTGACGTGTTTTTAAGGCAGGGTTTTACGCATCCCAGACTGGCCTCAACCAGACTGTGCCTCCATGCTATCCTTGAACTCTTGATTCTCCCAAGCACTGGAATTAGAGGCAGTGTCAGAATTTCTTTGTCACGTGCCAATTTTTCTTTCTAGTCCTTTAGATAGCTATGCCTGTTTTCACACAAGAGGTAGTATCAACTATTTGGTATTGAACCAATACCCTCTCTACTCTTCATTGCCCAAGTCTCCCACAAAACTCCCAGAAACCATTAACTGAGAAAATATTAATGTGGAAAAAAAAATATCTGCCATCACCTACATGAAGAACAGTGAGTTATACAATGTGTGTGTGTGTGTGTGTGTGTGTGTGTGTGTGTGTGTGTGTCTGTAATTGCACATAAAGATGACTCTTACAAAGTAAAACTGCAGTTTCGGGGTCCCTAAGAGACAACAGAAGTAATTCTGTAGATTATATTTTATCAGACTCAGATGCTGCCTAGTATTGAAGTTTGTTGCTATTTTAAATATCTATTGGAAAGACACATTTTACAAAATCCATAAATAAAACGTTCATGCATGAGAATACATTGTATATGAATATAAAAGAGCCAGAGGTCAGGGATGACTTTGGCTAAATGGACATGACACAATCTATGTATCATGAACTCGTAGAGCTGCGGTTTCCTACATAAGACCTGCATGACAAGATCAAGCCAGTCCAAGATCCAAGCACAGCATGGGAGAAGAGCTCAGAAGTCCTTGTCCCTAGATGAGGAACTATAGACAATTGACAACTGATAGGGAAGGGAGAGTCAGTTTTATTTAGGGGTGTGGTCCCTCATAGGCAGATCAGGCTCCAGTGGATGGCCCCACACCTATTTGTTTATGGACAGCACAAGCTGAACACAATTTGGGTTATGAAAAATTAGGAATACATGATGTTGGGAGTGTAGACTATGTATAGAAGAAGTTAGAGGGAGATATGGGAATTTAATTTTAAAATATGTTTTAAGTACTCAAAAATACTTTATCAACAGGTGTACATTTCAGCCTAAGAAAGAAATGCATGCAGGCCCACTGTCAACGCCCTCTAAATCTCAGAGAAAGAGAAGAAGTGGATGCCGCATCTTCCCTCAAGGAGCCTACTATACATCAGGGAAATAAGTACACAATTGTGACTTCAAGGATTTGGTGGGGGTGATGAAATTATGTTCACGGCTCTCTAAGAGCATGCAGAATGAAATGGCTGCTCTCTTTGAAGGGGAGATTTAAAAAGCTTCCTAGATTGCCTGTTTTCCTGAGATACTATTTATTACACAAGAATGGTGATGACATATTATTTTACTGAGGACATAAAAGCTTAGGATAGAGTAGCAAAGATATGATCATACAGATATATTAGTATGAAGAGCATAAGACAAGCTGAGCCCACAGAAGGAAGTAGTCATACCGTCAACTCATTCACCAAGCATCATTTTCCAGAGCCTACCCAATTATGTGCAAAGTAATGAATAGCATGCCCCACTATGTTCAGTGACCTTACAGCACACTGCAGGAGAGAGACAAGCAATTATCTCAATACATTTTGATAAATGCCATTACAGTGTGTGCTCATGCTTACCAAGTCGCAGATAACACACATTGAGGGAAGGTGCAAGAAGCAGGCAACTGCATTTGAACTCTAGAGAGAAAGAGTTCAATCACGGGCCTCTCTAAGGTAATGTGATACACCAAGGCTGAATAAGGTTCTTTGTGGTGTTTCTCCACTGCCTTCTTGGGATCCTGTGAACCAGCCATTCCTCCCATGTTCTGTGTGAGGTATACAGTTGGAGAGGTGAAGTAACTCGCCCAAAGCCACGTTGATATAACTGGTGCAATCCAGTTTGGAAAGCACATCAAAAATCTTACTTGGCTACTTCAGGTTTTCCCAGAGCAGGTGTGCAATTAACACAGGCTGGTTTTTGTCTACATCACGACTGGCCTGATTTCAGTTTTCTGACGCCTGACCTTGTCAACAGTCTTTTGACTATACTTTCTCTCTAAAGAAGCAATAGTATATAGACTCCTTACAGAATACTTGTTAGGATCGCCAGCATTGGTAACTACAATCACCTCTGCTTCCTCTGCTTTTCTAGAAACCTGAATCTATGCTGGAAGCATTGCAAAGTAAAATTCATAGAGATGTTTTAATAATATGAATAATTGCACATGAATAAAGATCCCTCTATGCCATGGTAGACAAGTTATGACATTTAGGTAGCCCACTGGAAGTCAACAGGCGTGTGAAGTGGAAACCGGATACAGTGACGCTGCACGGATACCACAGTACACGCCTACGCTGTATACTTACGTGATGCTGTCTACGCACTTCTTCTGCAATGTCTGCAGCAATGGCTAAAAGATGTCAGTGTCCTGACTGTAATTTCTTCAACATTTAACAGAGAGGTGAGACGTTTTCTTTTTAGAATTAAAGATGAAGTGTTGTTATATCATATATAACGTCTACGCTATGAGGGGACCACATGGTACCAGTCCCACATCTAGTGGGTTGAATCTGCTGTCAAGGTACATTCTTTACCCACGAGACCAGGCTGATGAATACAATTTCCTTGCATTTAAACCTCAAGCAAAGTAATGCTATGTAAGCAATGCGACTGACACCACACTTCCCTTCATTTCCTGCAAATGGCCGTCTGAAATAGCTATCTTCATCTTGGAATATCATGACATCATGGCATGGAATAAAAAATGGCCCCAGCATCGAGTTACAACCTCATAATAGAGGCTTTGCCATCTCTGATACCTGAGCCAGACTCACAGCGCACACACAACTATTCCTTGCCAATGCTCTTGTGTAATTACGCTCCCAGGAAAACAGAGCCCACGTGCTCTTTCTCCACTTACAATGAATGCTTGCCTTTGCCCTGCTGTTTTATGTAAATAAGGCTTTCAAAAGGAGTCTGCCTTATGCCAGAGACTCGGTTAATAACTGGGTCACCCACTTACAAATAAATCCAAACACTGACAGTAAGCTATGTGATGCTGCATGCAGTAAGGGTTATTAGACAATAAATGTATAATAAACAACTCTAGGAAAAAAAGACTGGAAAAAGCTAGCAATATGACCAGAGTAAGATCATTAGAGTGGGCTGGGCACCTGCTGGGACCCAGACACCGTTGATGACAAGCTGATGGGAGGCAACTAATTCTCCATCTTCCCCCAGGACCTGAAAATATGCCCCTAACACTCTGGAACACCAAAACGATGCCATGAGGGCAAACAGGTTATTTTGTATTTCCAAAGGCATTGCAGGGATATTCAGCATCTAGCAGACACCACACTGACTGCCAGCTGGAATCAGCGCACAGTTCCGGTATAAGCTCACTGCATTCCTTCGGGGGACATACGTTTGTGAAGCTGGACATTAAGAAGTGCTGTGATGTACACATGGCTACAGAGCGTTTGATATAGAACAGAGAGTAAGGGTGATACTATTCCAAGATGCGCACACGGTTATGAACTAGGGGTGAAACAGAGGAGAAAAGTCAGACACAAATATTCTGTAAACCAGAAAAGTCTAAGAACCCCTAGGGGACAGGAGACTAGACCAGGGGTCAATTAAAAGTTTGACACGCTCTTCTGCGGCCCTCCCAAAATGATTAAAGGGCAATTGGTAACTGAATGTATGGTGCTATTTTATGTTATCCATATAATACATGGAGATATAATTATTACCGTATATATTTTCCTCATTATTATATTAGCTGCTCATCTTTCATCCTGTATCATTTGTCTAAATATGCTAATTGCTTTTGTAGGCAATTATCTGATGTTTATTTCACATGTGGGATGAATAACTGTTCCATTTTTGTGCAACATCCCCTCTCTTCTATCATTTATGGCCTCTGCTAAGTAATCTAACACAGGAGATTTCTAGTTGAAATCCCTTTAGAATTTAAACTGTAAGCAGATCGTTGTTATTATTATTTTCTCCGGCATTCAATGCATTTTAGAATAGTCTAAGGTCTTACACTTAAACCTTCAAGAAAAAAAATTGTCTCAGAAGCCATAAGTTATAACACAGAAATTCCAATATCAGGTATGAAATACCTCCCACTATGAGCTGTTGACCATGGAGGTCCCATTGGTACTCCAAACCAATGTAGATGATCACCATTATTCTTAGCTGACCACCAGAACTAGTAATGGTAAGACCCTATTGCTGAAGACTCCACACTCTGGTTGCAGGACATAGAGAACTGAGGTGGGAGAGTCTTTCTGCTGATCAGCCTGCGCGGTGCTACAAAGATAAGCAGGATGCTGAGAAAGAAACATTCTCAGCTGCCTCCTTAGCTTTGGATCCTGAAAGCAACAATACCAACCCGCCAGGCAAAATATGTCCACTGATTCATGAGGTAAGGGGTTTCAACAAATACTTTCTGTTTGGCCAGCATTGCAAAAGGGAATTCATACCTTGTATTGTAAACTCGATGGGAAGCCTGTGGATGTGGAGGTCATAGGCCCTAGTAGGTAACATAGTAAACATTGCTTGCCTAAATGAACATGGCGTCAAACTAACTTCTATAAGGATGTTTATACCCATAGATAGCTGCCCTCAGCCTTAGACTCAGAAGCCTCTGTTAATAGTAGGTTACGGCTAATTCATAGAGACTATTACTCAAAGCTGACAATAAGTGACTGTTTTCTGCTCATCCCTGAGCAGGACATCTATATCATTTCCTCCAAGGATCAGGGAACTTTGTGAACGAGGGAGAAGAATGAACGTAACAGCCAGAAAGAGGATGGGGGAAATGCTGTGAAACACTGTCCTGTGGGCATGGCATGGCCATTGGACCCATGAACATGCAGAGCTATGGCTATCTGTGTAAGATACTGTTACCTGTCAACATTCCATCACCATAGGTGGCTGCTCATGAGACCCGTCACACCTCCCTGAGCAGCTTACAGAATTTAATGGCTGCTGGGGAAGGCAGAATCAATTTCTTCAGTGGTGGCCGTACTCATGCAAGCCACCACTATTAAACTCAACAGGGCACAAACAAATGAAATTATGCCAGTATTCCACCTCTCATGAAACTATACATCTTATGTCATATTGATGCATCCATAGACTCCATGTATGCATGCAAGTACGGTTGGTCAGAAGCCAGTGAAATTATCAAAAATATACTTCACTGGCATAATGTTATAAGAAGACAATTTCTTATGGATATTCATATCCATGTTGGCCAAATCAAAGACATAATTTATAAGTTTCCTAGCAGAGGATGCCAATGTTACCATACTGAGGAATGGATCTCAACGGCTGGCATGGCTGGGTTGTCGAGTTTGTCTTTTGTGAGAGTCAAACTGAGTCAAATGAGGACATCTACCAGGGTGAAGTCGCTCTAACTGTCCCGGCAGAGCCTGAGCTGAACCTTCCTTCCTCCTTCTCAGTAAAGGTGAACACAGGAAGGCAATAAAAAAAAATCAAAGTCAAGGCATGGGAATATGTTAGCGAGAGAAAAAGAGCATGAAAATATCTAGGGAGGAAGGGAAAAAATCTGAGCAGTTGGAAGAGGACGTTTGATTTGTCTGAAGAAACACTGCACCTCAGAAGAGAAGTAGGACAGCGGGAAATGTCTGCAGGAATCACAAGTCCGACCAAAGTGGACCAAACAACTCTTGAAGGAATAAAAGCTAGGGAAGTGGAGTCTGCCAGGATCCTGTTAACTCCCCCCCCCCCCCGCCAAACTCTCCAGACACTCCCCATGGAGTCATCCAAGGCTAGGAGCAGAATGGAAGGCTACAAGTAAAAGGGCAGGCTTTCCCCTGCAGATGGCAGAGGCGGTCAGTTTCTCTGACATCCAGTAAGATGACAATACCAGGCTCTCAAGGCGGCATGGCAACTAATACTCCCAAAATTCTTACTAAAGGAGCTCAGGCACCAACCACCTCATGACTTCGGCTAAAAGGGACAAAACCAGTTCCTCTAAGTCTGATAAATAACTTCGTCTGCCTAACAGAAAATGCTATCTTAGCATTTCCGGTTATCTCAAAATAAGCAAGGCCAAAAGGAAGCCCCTGTGCTCAGAGTACCTGCATTTGAATAACTTCTTTCCTTATCACCCTACTCGATGGCCTTGACGTCTGCTCCTAGTCATATCCATCGTGACCTTTGTCAGCCATCTCAAGGGACACTAGAAATACATCCTTCATCCAAAATCCAAAATGTTCCAACGTTTAAAGCATTTAGAGCAAAATTTCTGATTCTGAAGTTCTGGATTTGGTATGACTCAACCGCTAAAGTCTGTGCAAATATTTACTCCCTGACACTTCAAAATATGAAATATTCCTTATTGGAGACATTTGACCTATGTTCTGCGGCTTTCCTTATTGGTTTCCCTGCTATTGCCTTTGTCCCAGATAAACTTTAACCAGGATCTATTCTAGAACTCTCTCTATATCCATTCTTCTGTATATCAAAAACAGGCTAAATAAGCACTTAAGAACTTCTCTTCATTCAAGGTCACCAAGTAGACACTGACTGCACATCTCCTCTATCCCTGTTACGAAAGGCATCTTCCCTTTCTCCGAGATACTGTATTTCCATTTGCTTAAAAATCGAACTAACACACACACACACACACACACACACACACACACCGTTCTTTGCTTTCTATTCCTCTGGTAAATACCGTGATTAAAACTAATCTGAGGAGGAGAGGATTCATTTGGTTTATACATCCCAGGTCACACTCCATCACTGAGGGAAGTCAGGGCAGGAACTCAAAGCAGGAACCTAAAGGCAGGAACTAAAGCAGAGGCCATGGAGGAATGACGCTTACTGGCTTTTCCCCACAGCTTGCTCATTCAGCCTGCTTTCTTATACCCAGGACCACTACCTAGGGAGAGCACTGCCGCCAGTGGACTGGGCCTTCCCGTATGGATCATTAATCAAGCAAAAGCTCCAGAATTGCCTGTACGCCAGTCTAAAAGAGCATGTTCTCAATTGAGGCTTCTCTTCCCCATGACCCTCACTGTGTCGGCTGGTTGACAAAAACTAAAGGGCACACATTCTCTTCTTCACACTTGGTTAATGATGGATCTTATACTACTATGTACATATTTCATTTTTTAATATTGTTATGGTTTTGGTCCCTTTAAGAGACAAGCCACGCCCACTCCCTGCTTCCCCCCCCCCTTCTCTGTCTCTTTCTCCTCTTCTCTCTCTCTCTCTCTCTCTCCCTCTCTCTCTGTCCCCCCCTTCACCCTTCCTCTTCCATAACCCCCTGAATAAACATTCAACCTCACCCTGCATGTCTTGTCTATCCATGTTTCTGTCTCCTGCCCGCCCGCCATGTATGTGTCTCCCTGCCTGGGACCAGCCATTGCTCAGGGACCAGCAGCCGTCTCTGCCTGGGGCCCTCTGCCTGCTGCCACATGGCCCGCCACCACTACTCTGAGACCAGCAGCCGTCTCTGCCTGGGACTGGCTGCTCCCAGGGCCCGCTGTCTGCCACCACATGGCCCGCCACCACCATTTGGGACCTACAGCATTTCTGCTGCCTACTGCCGCGGGGATCTTGCAGCAATTTTTAAAAAAGAACAACAAATATTAATAAACATTTTATTATACTAAATTAGACAATAAGGAGTGATACCATTTAGATAATATCAACAGGTATAGCCTGCTTCACTTTTGTTTTTAATTTAATTTATTTTTTTAAAGAAAACAAACTATCTTTTTTCATACATACCAATCTGAATTCCCACTCCCTCCCCTCCTATCTCTTTTCCCCATCCCCTCCCCAGAGAGGGTAGGGCACATTGTTTTGGGGAAGGTCCAAGGCCCTTCCTACTATATCTAGGCTGAGCAAGGTACCCTTCCAAAGAGAACAGATTCCCAAAAAGCCAGTACAAGCAGGAGGGACATGTTTTCTTTCTCTCTAGAAGCACACCCTGTGTACATCCACAGCCAGATTCAGACAACAGAATTGGAATAATGGTTCCCCAATACAAACAGAATGCTCTATACATTGCATACCCATAATTATGCCCTTGAAGCTGCTGCTAAAGGACTCTTCCAGTAAATAAAAATCTCATAACACTTTTTATCAATGAAAGTTTACACTGCCGTCCACTGAGAACAATATTTCAAAAACCATGTTGATAGAGAACATCAATTTTTCACTTGGTTCAATTTTATTGATTTATGAAATAATTTAATCATTCACGTGTCATTTCAGGTACTTTGGTTTATTGCGATATTATTAAGTTATAAAATCTTCAATTTTCCCCATCAATAAAAGCATTTTTTTAAAACAAAATGGGGGAAATGGGTATACTCTGGTAAGGAAATATTAAAATATCAGTAATAGTAAAAGAGCAACGTCAAAGTCAAACAGGGATTCTCCAGGGTGTTAGATAAGAAGCATGTATACTTTCCTGATATGCAAGTGGGAATATCTGTTAAATAAGATCAAGAGACCTGGGTCCCTTTAGAATGTTGGGATTACCAAGGGGCTGGTCTTATACTGAAAATAAAAGCCCCTGCCTTGGAAGTCAGCCATTTCCTTAACACCCAATGCTCAGATTGGTATCTTTAATACCAACAGATCTACTGTCAAACTCCTTCAACCCCATCCCAGAAAGACTGGGAGGGAAAACTTCTAGAAACCCCTACGTATCAATAAGATGGAAAGTTGTAATTGTGGCCCAAAGCCACAAGTAAGGCAGGCTTCTTATTCATGTGATGGCTTCCTAGGATCTGATTCCTTATGGCTAGAACACACACCAAATTGAGCTCCATAACTGAGAAAGTAACCTCTTATGATTCCAAAAGAAAAGAAAGAAAGGGGAGAGAAAGCTGACAAATAAATGGAAGGGAGGGAAGGGAGGAGGACAGGACAAATACGCCCCAATACGTGTATAGTCACTAATGTCTGTGGGACTGCACACTCCTATACATGACAGATTACATTCCCGAGGAAAGCTTCAGTAACTATTGTGGCAGGGGTTCTTATAATCAAAACAAAAACTACTACTTAAACTACAAATACCCTACATGATGCCATTTTCACAAAATATGCCAGTATACATGTGAAGGCCCAAAAATGTGAGTTTCTTCCGACGTTGACCAAAGGTCAGAGAGTTGGAACTCCCTCTAGTTCCTTCAAGGTTACAGTGTTTCTACCTCAAACAAAGGTCCCACCTAAATTTAGAGCAGAGAGTTCTACTCTCTCAAGTTTATTGTCAACAGGTGTGTCTAATATCCAGACCTTGTATTTCAAAAAGAGAAGTAGATATGTTTCTACCTCAAACAAAAGTCTAAGGATCCAACTAAGGCTTCAGTTCCTTTATGGAGATACGGATTCCACCCAGGGAGTGGTTTGCCTACAGAATGTTTTGGTTCAGGGTGTGAGCGTGACTTGTTTTGTTCTAGCAACAGGATGTAGCCCACAATCTTCAATTGGTATATTTACTTCTTTGTATCATATTAATGCAGCTTTTTTTTGTCTTACTCCTACCTTTTGGGATCAAGGATATTTAAAGCAGTTGGAAATTAAACACAGGTGAATTTCAGTACTCACTGGAACTCCCTCCTGATACTATACTATGTTACTCTGTTTTATTATTTTCATTCACGTCTTCATACTCTTTACTAATATATTCTAAATCCCCATGCCTTTACCCTGGCAAGGCATATATTGTTGAGGCTGGTCCCTGACATATACATGAAGGACTATTAATTTCTACATGATGATTAAGCTTTAATATTCGTGAAGATTATCATCATGTAGTTTCTTTCCTCCTCCAAAAATGTCTTCCCTCTGTAGCTTAAACATGCCCTCTGTTTCTAGCACTTAATTCAGAGAATAGCTGACCATGTTGGTATCAACACACCCTCACCACACCCAGGAGTTAAGGGCAGTATCATTTATCCTAAGAAGTGAGACAAAAATCTCAATATAGTTCTCAAGGAACTAAAAGAATCCACAGCTAGACAACACTGGGAACTTTGTCCTTATAATTTGTGCTTGAAAAACACTTTTATGAAGTCAGGCTTTAAATGCAATTCTCACATAAAAAGCATCATTATCATGCCAATAAGAAAGAACCCCATGGTCACACTGCCTACTCAAGAACAAGAGCCTTCAGTCATCTTGGGGATAGGCTTCCTTGTAATTTGAGTCTAAGACACAGAACATCTCCAATTCAATGTAGCAAGTATCAGAACAAATAAAAATCCCATCCTCTTTGGGGATGTAGCACAGTGGTAGAGTATTTACCTAGCATGACCAAGACCCCTTAAAATGAATAAATAAAAACATTCTTAAAAGAATCTATATACAAATATTTAGCATCTGCTGGGAGCTTACCACGGGCCTTCATGAGGAAGCGAATTATTCTCTCCATCTTACAGAGAATGGAACTGATGCTTGGAGCCTTCAGCAACTGTCCCAAGACCATCTGGCTTTAGGAAGGATGCTGAGTCTGAAACCATGATCTGATTCCACAAGCAGCTTTAGGGTTCCTATTGCTTTAAGCCGACCGCCACACTGTAGTTAGGGCATCTCGTTTATTAACCTGATAGCAGTCTCTGATTGCACTTTTCTCTGAACCACCATGTCATGCTTCCTATCTTTGTCCCCGAATCTATTCAGAGCATGAGCCCTTAGGTCCCAAGGACAAAATACCTCAGAATAATGAAATTAGCAAAGGCTCCCAAAAATGTTTTTAAATGTAGTAACGCAAAAACAAGAAGAAATTTCCAGAAAGTTAACAGTTTTTACTTAGATGCCATAAATGTCACAGATGTAAAGACAAGAGCTCACTTAATTGAGCATTTGGTTAAGTTTAATTGCTGTTAGAATCTTCCTAATCTAAAAGAATCCTCCATGAAGCCATTCACTGTAAATAATTACAGCCGACTGCAGATTAAATGGGGAACTAATAGCCAAATACTCTTAAGATCAAAATTGTGTATAAAACCACCCCTAACTTGACAACCAAGTGATGTGGAGGAGGAAGCAAGCATAAGGAGTCAAGTACCTCACATGACTCAGCGCAAGATTCCAAATGCAAGAGGAGAGAGCAGCAGTTCTCAACCTTCCTGATGCTGCGACTCTTTAAGACCTCGTGTTGTGGTGACCTCCAGCTATCAAATTATTTCATTTCTACTTCATAACTATAATTGTGCTACTGTTATGAATCATAATGTAAATGTCTGATTGCGACCCTGTGACCCGCAGGTTGAGAGCCACTGGTCTAGGGGGTAACATCACCCTGGATTCTACAGTATCAGAACAGCTTTCTGATATCCAGTTCCCCAAGAAATGGGAAGCAAAAATGTACCTGGGAAGAAACGAAATCCATATGAAAAAGGCCCTGCACCATGCCATCTACAGCAGGGATTACACGTTGTAGAATTTTACCTGAAGAGAAAAAGTAAGTTCACACAAGTTTTAAAAAAACATTGTGGTTGCCATTGTTTTCCAGCAACCACTGGTGTATGAGTGAAAGGTAGAAACAATCTAACTTACTCAAAACTGAGTGGTCATTAAATCCACAGGGAATTCTGAAGTGCCACCCAAAAAGATAGTACAAAATACAAACACACACACACACACACACACACACAAATCATACACACATGCACATCCGCAGAGAGATACCTCAAGGTTTAGGAAGATATATTTTATGCCAAGGCAACTGATAAGACCCAATGCCAAACAACATATTCCTGCAAGCTTCTATGTTAGGCTCATGAATTTGAAGACATGGCACGTGAACTGAGACTGGAGAGAAGAAGGAGCCACAGTTCCCCCAAATGAATGATCAGTAAAGTGGAGACAGATGTGAGGCTACTGCTCACACACACACACTATTCCTGGCTAAAGTTTGCACACTTTTCTCTTTTCTGAGAAGGTGGTTAGCATCTTAGATGGCAGCTACCTGCGCTTCTAGCCTTCTTGATACCCTGAAATAGTCGCAGGTAGCATCTGCTTCCATGAGTGACAAGAGACCAGCAAGCCAATCACATTCAATGCTGCCTCTAAGCTCCAGGTTAGAGCCCATATCAGTGACAGCTGATTGCAAACGAAAAGTCAGAATTAAAATACGTGAGAGTCACAATAGTACCCCTTATTCCAGAATAAGGTTAAACTGGATTCAATATATTATGGCCAACCAGAGTAAATCTTAACATGTGCAATAGTTACACCATGAATTTTCATCTTACGTTTTGGAAAACTAAAACCCCAGCTTTGAGAGGTTCTGTGTGAGTCGTGTGGAATTCATTCAGGCAGATCCTCTGCCCAGCTGCGCTACATCATCAGACAAGCACACCATTCCTGGGGACTTCCTGCCCTAAACCTAGCAACAACCCTCTCCTCCTACCTCCACAGCACAGCGGAAATCTGGAATCATAACGCGCTAAAGTGGGAAGGTTTGCAAAGTCCTCTTTTCCTTTTATAGGAATATCATGAGCTAAGATTTTAAAGCTAGAGGCTTTACCGCTCCCTACTCTTGCACACTGTGCAGCTGTGCCTCTCCTTGTTAATTACCAGCTACTCAAGACGTTTCTTTGATGAAGGTCGAGCGAGACTTTGCTCTCTGTGTATAGCAACTTGTCATTCAGAGTCATTCATTGCTATATTCCTTTAGCAGGATAATAGTCGTAAGTTCCTCTAGAACCCATAACCTATCTCACCTCAGGTTCTTGGCCACTTTAGCTACATCAGGTATGGTTTCCATTTCAGGAAGTGACCCTATGGGTTTTTCAAAGCCCTCCCTTCCAGGCTCAGGGATGTACATGGAAGAGGAGGCAAAACGATTGGAAAAGCCAGGGGCGGTCGATGACACCAAAGAGACAGCATCTTCTGGACAGGGACTGGGACAGCACACACAGACCTGCACAGGTTCAAACCAGACAAATCCAAGCACTGGGAAGGGAAAGTGAACACGAAGCCCTACCCATAACCAAGAAGCTTTTAGAAACTGATGTTCCCCAAACCCCAACAAAGAGAAGATCCACTTTATCTGGTCTCAGAGTGTCACTAGGTTTATCCCCATACTTCAAGGGAGACCCCATGCCTGTAAGTACTTCCCAACACAAAGCAGACTCCATTGGTTTTCTGGTTTTGTTTTGCTAATTTTTTTTTGTCTCAATGATTTTCTTTTTGTGCTTGTTTGTCTGTCTTAAACAAATAGTTTTGGGTTTTGTTGTTATCTTCTTTTGATGAGGGAGGAGCGTATGCACATGGCTGAGGACTATGTTGGGTGAGAAGAATCTTGGGGAAGCTGCAGAGGAGAAAGATTATAATCAAAATACACTAGGTGAAAAGATTTTAATTTAAATTTAATTTAATAATTTTAATTAAAATTTTCAAGATTTTGAAAGCTATAAAATAAAAATATTATAAATTATAAGAGTGACTTGTCATCTCACAAACAAAAAATATACCAAATTGGTATATTTGGTTTTCTTCTGCAGTTTTGCATGTGTAAAGGTGAATGTGTACTTAAGGGCAGGTGCACTTGTGTGCCTGTGGAAGCCAGAGGACAACCTCAAGTGACATTCAACCTCCCACCTTATGTTCTGAGAACGGGATCTCTCACTAGCAGGCAAATCCCTAATTCAGATAGGCCCTAGAAATCCACCCATGGCCACCTCAGCGCTGAGACTGTCCTAGTATGCACGGGTTACCATGCAAAATCCACCTGTGTCCACCCCCTCAGCGCTGAGACTGTCCTAGCGTGGGCCACTGTGTCCAATTTTAAGGTTGCTCCTGTTTGATTTAACGTGGATTCTCGAAATTGAGCTCAGGTCCCCATGTGTAAAAGGTAAGAAGCACCTTAGTGACTTATCTATCTCCTCAGCCTTATATCCTGTGTGGAGTAAGAGGGGTTGGTATCTGTGTATGTATGTGTCTGTGTGCATGTAAGGGTAGAGGGGTATATGTGGTGTGTGTGTGTGTGTGTGTGTGCAGTGCACAGGCAGGTGTGTGTGTGGTGTGCGTGTGATGTATGCATGTGGCTGGTATATCTGTCTGTTTGTGTAAGTCTCTTTGATGTGTAGTGTGTGTGGCTGGTGTGTGTGTGTGTCTGTCTGTGAGTGCTATAGACAAAGAAATAATGAGTTGAGGCTAGCAAGGTGGTACTTATCTGTAATTCTATCTACCACTCAGGCTGAGGCAGTAGGATAGCAAGATCAAGGCCAGGCTGGGCTACATAATGACACCCTGACTCAAGAAAAAAAATGAATATAAGAAAGGGGAGGTAACTCAGGAAGAAACACCTAATAAAATTGCTGAGTCTCCCTACACAGCTATGAACAAATTAAATTCTGAATATACTACAGCAGGACATTTTTTTTGTTTCTTTGATTTTGAGAGAGAGAGAAAGAGAGAGGAAGGGTTTCTCTGTAGCTTTGGGGCCTGTCCTAGAACTAGCTCTTGCAGACCAGGATGGCCTCGAACTCACAGAGATCCACTTGCTCTGCCTCCCAAGTGCTAGGATTAAAGGTGTGCGCCACCACCCAGTTGACTCAGTCATTTTTAATCTCACCAGATGGTTGAAATAAATTAATAACACATAGATAAAGCCATTTCAAAGTTTACTTCCTTTCTTATCCTTTAAAAAAGAAAAAGGTTTGTTGGTGCAATAAGCCATCACAGAGACAGTCACTGCAGGAAGAAAATAAAAAGTGCTACTATTATCACAAAGGTGCAAATTAGCTGTTAGCAGACTCCCATCGAAGAACAAAACCACCTTCATGGTAAACCATGGAGAAACCTCCAGCTGTGCTGCACCAGCAAGGATACAAAATTAAACTCTGCACAGCCCGAGATTAACAGCCTTTATTTATAATTTTAACACAGACAATTGAACAGGCCTTGCAGGGTCTTCTGTCTTCACTCATCTTATCTCAACATAAGTATAATAAATTTACTTCAAACAGCATTGGTTTAGATAAAAAATGTAGTTGATCTTAATAAAGAGGCTCAGGAGACACAAAGCATTTAAAATGTGGGGCAGCTTAACTAGGGCTAAACTTCAAAGTTAGAAGGAAATCATAGACCGAGTCAGGAGAGAGATACTTCCTCTATGAAGAACAAAAGCTTTGGGCCATTTGTACAACACGTGGAAAACATGCCTGCAATTATCATTTTCCAAAATCATTTTATGGCATGGAAACAACCATTCCAAAGACAAACTAATGTCTTAAAACACTAATCTATCTGCTGTATTTTTAATTTGTACTTTGGGGCTCAGACAACCTCAGATAACCTCAGACTTCAAACCATTAGGCACTACCACCTAGGGAAAATGGTGATCAAATCTTAGTATCTATGTCACCAACTTTGTTTTTATTATTCCAACCACACTATATCAGGAACCCAAATCTCCTGTGGCTTTCTTACAGCTATAACTGGATTACATTCCATCAAGAACATAGCACAAGCCTCTCTTGCCTTTGTTGAGCCCATACTGTTAATGGTCTAAATCTATTTTTAATGTTTTAAATTTTTAATCATGTTTAAAATGGTTTGGCAGTCAATTGTATAAACCGAAAGCAAAGGAAATGTTTAGGAAGACGTTTACAAGCTAATGTTCCCTAGAGAAACACGAGAAGGTCACAGATATGGAATACTGACACAGAATATGCCTAGCTGAAGTGAGAATACCCAATCTGATGGCCTCAAATTACTCTGTGCAGGGTGTACACAAGGGTGAGTCCAAAAGGAAATCACACTGCTAATCAAAACCAAAATTTGCATGCTCTAATTTATGATCAGATAACTAAAGAAATGTTTTCCCAACCCAGCTGATGCCACCAGCAGAAAGAAATGCATTCAACCTTAAAGCTATGCAAAAATATCCAAGGATACATCTCATTGAACTTTACCAATATTGGTATGTAACCACACAGAAGGCTCTGCCTTCCTCAAAACAAGGATGTTTGAAATGACCAGATCCACGCAGACAACAGTCACTCACCAACCCATACACAGAATCCTCAACCCGAGTGAAAAGCAGTACAGAAAAATATGTAATCATCACAACCAGGATTCTTAAAAAGTTTGAAGCTTTGGGTTTTTACACATAATAAATCTAAATGTCTAATGTCTATATAAAAATGAGAGCTAACAGGCAGCAAAATTTTAGCAAGAAGAGTCAAACTCAGTTGAGCCAGCAGACCCAGGCAGACACATAAGCATAGAGGGATACAGTGGCCATGTGGCCCAGGCACCTTCCATTTATCTTGCAAGGGTGATGTGCAATATGCATTTCTGGGCCAGCCCACTGGAGTTCACAGCCTGGTTGCTCCTGTGGCTCCTGTCCGTCCTGTCCTGTGGTAATCAGGTGTCATCAAGTCCAACTCCAGTCATGCAATTAACAGGTAAATTACTGTGTCCTGATGCTATTGCCCTGGAAGGAATTAGAGGATCTCCTCCCATGACAGGAGTGTGGGAAGAAAGCCCATGAGTATGAAAGTACTCGGTCACATGTGACATACACACAAACAGGAAGTGTGCCTGCTATAGGAGATGGGACAGCATCTCCTCCAGTTGTCCTTCCCTGGGGTACCCTAAGATTTGTAAGGCACAAAGGTTTTGAGCTACAACAACCAAACACAATCTCTATAATTAAAGTTACATCAGCCAAAAGCTCAGCCCTGACTTAGCAGGGACACAGGCCAGCACACGGTTCTAGACACTGAGAGGATGGGAATGGAAGGAGGAGCCTGGTACCCGCTTTGTAAGAGAAGTCTTGCACTAGGAATGAACTCACAGGGAGCAGCAGCAAGGCACAGAACTATGAGTAACTGTGGGCTAAGTGCACAGGTGAGACCTCAAAAACTAAAGGAAGAAGGTGTTTCCAACTTTGACTGATAGGAAGTGTACGAAAGGCACGGCAGAGCAAAGTCTAGCATCTAGGAGGCAGCAGTGTTTCTAGAGACCCCACCAGGGACCACTATCTTCAATAGTGAGTAGGGAAAGAAACATGAACTCTCGGGACAACAGGGGCTGCACCCACAGAGAAAAGATCTTTAATCATCATCCAATAGACCAAAACGGTGACTAGACAGATTCAATGGTCTTAACAAAACACCAACCACCGTGGAAAAAGTTGACAGTGGCAAGACATTCTCAAAGACACACAGGCTGGCGCTGATGAGAAAAGGTCGTGAGGTTTGTTCAGTCTCAATCAGCATCAGCTCGTTTCCTAATCTTAACTCTTTGCCCCATTTTTAATGCAAACACAAAAGCCCCCAAGTCAAAGAGGACTGAGTTGCTCCTAAACAAACTTCAGAGTGCCAATGGCTGTCACCATCACAGAATGGAGGCCACAGTGGTCTCAGATGAACCACTGGGAGGATGGAAAAATACAGGTCCCTCAAGTGTAAACCTCAGTAACTTGTCCCTGTCCTTCAGAGTAAAGCAATCCCTCTTTGTGGTTAGGTTTTCCTCCCTGTTCTTCTTCTTCTTTTTTTTTTTTTGAGGCTGAAATATGGAAGAAAATTCTAGAACCTTCAAGCAGTATGTACATGTTAACCAAGGGAGAATTACATCACACATGTTTCTAGCTGATGAGCTCCCCAAGGGCAGGGGCTCTGCCCTGCTTTCACTGTACATGCAGAGGCCTCCTGGCATGCACAGGGATGCTGTACATCTTTGATTATTTAATGAGCACTGAATGCAATGTAATACATCATCAAAGGGCACCCATTGCATTATGCGTTGTACATTTCCTCAGCCCTGGAATACGAAGTGGCAGAAAGAAAAACTGCAGTAAGGGCTCTTGCCTTCAGGGAGTCTTTGGTCCATGGAGAAATTATAACTGTGGGAAAAATGTGGCAAAATGGAATCTCAGAGAAATAGAAATATGCAACCAACTTTTACCATAAAACATTTCAATTACTATAAACAATCTATGTAGTTGCAGAGATTTCTTTGAAAAGGATCTAGTAGATAAGGAACAATGTATATGTCTTCCTGATTCAAAATGCATCCCAAGTAGTACCTTTTGATAATGGAAATTTCAAAACTCAAGCCAAGTTAACCAGCATGTGTTGAGTTCCTCTTCTGAATAAAATATCAGGTAAGATATATAAGAATATAGAAAAAAAACTTTAAGATACCAAGGTAAAGGTATCAAGAAGGGTGTGATCCAAGTGATTAAAAAAATACCATAGGAAACCAATAAATAAAATTACACAAAGATGTAAAAAGTTGTCATTCCCTAGCAAATAAAGCTTGATAAATATCCCAGTTTCAGGGAGAGCCCGGCCTTTACATCTTTCTGGAATACCAGCGTGGAGGACCAAGAATGTGAACAAATGCCTGTGCTCACCGTCTCTACAGGCAGTGGGTGATGAATGGCGGAATGAACGAAGCCTGCACATGAGGTAAGGAGAGCAACACTGTAAAGAGGGTTGTGCAAAACCCTCATGCCAAACAAGAGTCTAGGGCCATAAATTACCATCAGGGAAAGATTAAGAATAATGAGAAAGTGAGGAGATGCAAAGTTGCGACAATGATCAGAAGTTAGTGCAAATGAAATGAAAATAAGACACAAATGTTGGGGAGGGACATGATACCCAAAGGGGGAACCACTAAGCTGAGGCGTGCAGACTTTATGGAACTGACTACAGAGTCATCAATGTTTCTGCGGAGGAAAAGGCAATCAGAACATGTCCATTGGTAAAGTCCTGCAGCGGTAGAACAGAAAACCTCCTGGGAAGTTCGGGCATAAAGGAAAGGAGAGCTCGGACAGGGCAGCCTAAACAGAAATGACATGGCAGCTCAGGAACACCAACAAAACGCCCTCAGCGTCCCTGGAAACTGCACCTGCAGCCGGAGAGTGTATTCGGCATCTGCCATGCACCAGAGACCACAGTGAGCACTTGCCCAAATATTTAGGCACAGCCTTCCAAACGATTCCAAGGGGTAGGAATTTCACAGGTAGAGACTGTAGTCTGATTCAGTTTCTAGATCTGAACCACTAAGCTATGAGGTCGTGAAAGGACTCTAACTTTCTAGACATTTCCAAAGCTGAGTGGCCAGGAGAATGGTGACACTGCCAATCAAAGAACATGGTTTTAGATGTGTTGGTTAAAGTTACATAGCAGTCAAGAACACATGGCCACTTGTCAGGAAAGAAGAGTCCCAAGATACAAGCTAGACTGTGCATTAAGGGGAGGGTGTACAGCCCAAGAAGCAACTGAATACAGTAAAATGATATAGTACTATCACCGTATTGAGGAATTGAGACAGGCCATGCTGGAAACCAAATCCCTGCAGAGGGAGGTGAAGACTTCATCTGAAATGGCCTGAAATGGATGCAGCAACGTGTATGGCAGCAATTCTGCTAGCATTTGTTAGCGGGGATTGCAGTGCCCGGGTCTTTACATGTCTGCACCAACATGGATCAGCCTTTAGTTCTCTGTGAACACAGACTGAATCCCAGTGCATCCTAGACAGTTAGAAACAGAACAATGGTAAATGAAGGAAGGGATGGAGGCTGGGGTGGAATCGAAGATGCAGAAGAGACAAAGACCAGTTGGCACATCATACTTCAGAAGTATTATTTCAGTGCATCTGAATTTTAAGTAATTGGGTATTTTGACAAAAAAAGAAAAGACCTCGTGAAAATGAACCACAGGGATAAAGGAATCTGTTAAACAGGGTTTCCATGAGCTTTTTAAGGCGATGAATCTTTTACTGCAACATGTGAAATACCCTTAAGGTATATTTTTAAAAACATCTCCAAAGTGTGCTAAATGACAAAAGAATATGGAAGCACCAAAGGCCATTCAGATATTCGTGGTCTAGGCTACAGCCTGAAGCCATGTGGATGTCCATTGGCCATGCTACTGCCAAGTGCCATGTTGATATGAATGACCTGCACTACCACCAAAGGCCATGTTAATGTGCTTGGTCTGTGCTGCTGCAGAGGGCTGTGATGGTATCCACGGCCTATGCAGTGGCAGAGGCCCAGGTTGATGCTGAGGTCAGTTGTGCATACTGATGCCAGGGACCATGTGGATGTCCATAGTCTGTGCTGTGGCCAGAAACCATGTATAAGTCCATGATCTGTGCTCCCACTGACTGTAAAGGGTAAGGGAGCTACTGGTGCCATGGTATTGATGACTTCAGGCTCACGGTTGAGAAAGAGAGACATAGAAGGTTTATATGACAACCCCTAATTCCACCCCACCCTACCTCCCTCAAAAAAGTAACAGCCCAGAGCAAGAAGCCATCAAAGAGACCTCTTAAAAATTGTGATAAGAATGCTGAAGTGTAACTCTCCAGAAGTGGTGGCTTCTGGCAGGGGTGAAGATGGAGAAGGACTCAATTTTCTGTAAGGGTCCAACTACCAGGAGTTTGAGCATGCTCCAATGAGTATATGGGTAGCACAAATTGGACTGGTTGCCCATATATTCCTCCTCCTCCTTCTCCTCCTCCTCTTCCTCTTCTTCCTCCTCTTCCTCCTCCTCTTTCTTCCTCTTCCTCTCCTTCATTCTTCCTTCTTCCTCTGTTGTTTTGTTTTGTTTTGTTTTGTTTGGGGGGGGCGGGGTTCCAAGGGTGGAGAGGTGGGTGGAACTGGGAGGACTGAGAAGTGTGACTACTCAAAGTTCATGATGGGAAATTCTCAAATAACCAATTAAAATATTCTGGAAAAACCATGGAAGCAGACATCAAACAATGCACATACAGTATGAACAGGATACAGTAGGTAATTCAAGTTCTCCTCCAGTGTGTGCTTCAGTCGCTGTTTACAGCGGCAACAAGCAAATCACTGTTTATACATCTACACTTCAGGGCTGGAGAAATGGCTCAGTGGCTAAGAGCACCTGCTGCTCTTCCAGAGGACTCAGGTTCAAGTCCCAGCACATGACAACCACTTCCAACTCCAGTTCCACAGGGCCTGATGACTTCTCCTGACCTCTCCAGGTACTGCACTCATATGGCACACAGTCATGCAGGCAGGCAAAACATCCACACACACAAAATAAATCAACCCTTAAAAAAATAAAATAAATTTATACCAAGAAAATTTCAAACAAACTGAAATACTATGAACAAATATTTAATCTACTTTAAGTGGCAATGAGTGAGCGTTCTATTGAACAACATTGGGTATTTACAGAGTTTAATGTAATGTTGTATGAATCAAATTCACTATGGAGGTATTACACTGCTACAGAGCAAGTTAAGCATGTGATCTCATTAAAGTGGAAAGGAGAATAAAGTACATTGATTGTAATAATTCTATTGTGTGGTTCCCAGGAGCCTCCTCAATGAAGTTTCCATGTGACAAATGAGGCTGAGCATTGACCTTTTAACCTATTCTTAATACAATTTGGAAGCGTCCTATAATTCTGGGTAAATCAGACATCTTAAAGTGCAGAGTCTGAAAATTTATCTTGTTCTGGTATTAGTGTGTTAATGATGAGACATGAAGGCCAGCAGAGGCGAAATAATTTTCCCAAACTGACAGACATATATTTTGGGCATACACTGAAGGATGAATGGGTGGATAAGGAAAGAGAGAATATATACACTTTGCGTAATTTCCTCTAAATATTATAAAATACTGCAAGCATATTTTAATATATTTGTATATAAACATACAAAGAGTAGCATGCCTACACAAAGATCTATAGTATGTTCATTGCCATGCACATCTAAAAATAATCTCAAATTCAAACCATCATAAAATCACAAGGAACCATGGTTTGGTTTGATCCCCAAATGAGACTTCAAACTGAGATGGAAAGTTAAAAGAAACAGAATCAATGCCCTAGACTCAGAAGTCAGAAACACAAAGGTTTAACATGTAAAAAAGGTAACTCCTTTTAAAGTCAGTGAGAGGAGGAAGCTGACGTTGGTTTTCAGAAGGTGAGTCTTATGGAATGCCACCTTGAGTTCACTTGAAAGGACAGGAAGGGAAAATGCAGCATGGTCTTTCATGCCTGGTCTTATCTCTGTGGTACAGAAGCTGTTAAGCTGTCTTTGGTCTCCACTAAACAGGAAGCAGTTATACTTTCTTCCCAGAACACAATGTGTGAAAACTTCAATATCCATACCTCACTAAAACAGGACTGCTGTCCTGTCCAAGGCTATGCGGGACTGGACCACTGCACAGTGAGTGATGGCGCAGTGTTAAGGGACATGGTAAACCAGCGATTCTCCCCCGTACTCTTGCTGCGACAAATTTTACCAAAGTAAAAAACTAACAGAAATGACAGCACATTAAGTACAGTGTGACATCTATGTTGTGACTCTTATTTTGTAGAGTTCTATGTGGTGTTGTATCTATCTACACACGTTCCTCAAAAAGTTACATTATATGGAATAATACGTAATGATAGCTTAAGTTTTGTCCCTGCCACACATACTAGAAGGTAATTTTCCAACCATCACTACTAACTTAAGGGTCCTGGGAGATAGCTGTTAATAAAGCGCTTGCCATACTAACATAAAGACCTGAGTTTCGATCTCAGCCCCCATGTAAAAGCTAAACATGGTTGCAGGTCTAACGCTGGTGCAGGGGAAGAACAGAGACGAAGAGATCTCCAGGGCTCGCTGATCAGTCAGCCTAACAAAGTCTGTGGGTTCCCGGTTCAATGTGAGACCTTATCTCAAAAACTGAAACGCTCAACAATTGATGAAGAGATGAAGAGATGCAATGTCAATCCTGGCCTCCACACATCCACACAGATACATATGCATACACAAACAGATACATATGCATACACAAACAAAACTTATATTGATATACTGATGGCATTTTAATGGCTTTATTAAGGTGTGATTGAGAGTCAACAAGTCACAGACATTAAAACATAAATCTGACGGATTTTCTCGGGTACATGGATCTGGGAAACCACCATCATTAACAAGACAGTGAGCATGTCTAGCTCTTTCAGCTCACTAACACTTTCCGTGCCACCTGACCTGGTCCTCCTTCCGTCCGCCCACGTCTCCGGCAGGCACCCATCTTTCCTTTGTTATCATAGGTAGCTTGCACTTTCTAGACTTTTATATAAATAGAGTCATAGAGTACAATTCCTTCTGGGGGTGGGGAGTTTGGCTGTTTTGGTTTAGAAGTGCCTAACCCAGTCCCAGCCAGTAGCCACTCCCAGGGTGTGGGAGGCCGACTTCATCATCTCCAGCACTTTCCATGATGTGAACATGGACAGCCCTCCAGAATTCATACATTAAACTCCTCACCCCACAAGTTAGTGGTTACACTATGTGAATATGCTATCGTGAAGGGAATTGGCAGCCACAGGAAACAGACCCAAGGGAACTCATCCAATGCCTCTTCACCATATAAGGACACAGCAAAGGGGAGAATCACAAGTCAGGCCTTCACCAGGTATCAAATCTACCAGCCCCTTTATCTTAGACTTGGCCTCCTGAAAGAAGAGACACACATTTATGTTGCTTCCAAGCCATCAGGACTATGATATTGTGTTAGAGCAACACAAACAGACAAGCATAGGACTGCTTGGAACTCTGCACTTTTCACTTTTCTCAGAACCATTTCGAGAGCATTAGACTCTACAATATAAGGAATAGGTGTAGTCACGGATGTAACTACTATTTTACAGCCTGTTTTCCACAGGCTCCCATTGTGAAATTTTGAATTGCAATTTGGAAGACAAAGAATCTTTTACAATTCCAATGTATAGGGGCTGAAGAAATGGCTCAGCAGTAAGAGCAATTGCTGCTCTTGCAGAGGACCTGAATTCAGTTCCCAAGTTATATGACTCAAAACCACATGTAACTTCAGCTCCAAGAAACTGATGCCCTTTTCTGGCCACTGTGAGCACCTGCACACACGTAGTAAACATTCACTTGTGCACGTGTGTGCACACACCACACTCATTTGTACACACACAATAAATGAATGAAAAGCAACCCAGTGTAAAGCACTGCTACTCTAAGTCTTCATGCCTATATAACCGATCAGCTGCTCTAAAGTCTCACTACGTAAAGAACCTTGAATGTTACATCAAATGATGCTAGATTAATAACCAATTTTACCTCCAAGTAAACATAATAACAAATAACTGTCAATCCTCAAAACTTAAGAAAGAAATCTGCTGTCTCTGAAAGGAAATGATATCTCCTAGTTACCACTCACTTTTGCCAACTTCGGAGCACGTGATCACCAAAACTAGCTTGGACCTTTGAATTTCTTATATCTTCTGTGAGTCCAGTGCACACTGAGGGACTTCACCATGTGCACAGCTGCATATAGAACCACATGATTTCTGCTGACACTGGCTACAGGTAGGACCTTCGACCTTATTTAGAAAGTTGATGGCAGACAGAATGTTTTTCCCATTTTCCTGCAGAATCCATACCACAAAAACAGCTGGGATCATATGTTGCTTGAGAATTTTTATCTTGGTAAATATGAAATAATGAAACAGCTGGGATCATATGTTGCTTGAGAATTCTTATCTTAGGAAATATTGAATAATGCAGAGGAGCTCAAGAAAATTAAGAATATTTAAGGGAAATCTGGGAAATGTTACAAAAGCAGACACAGGACAAAGTCACTCCTAATTCTACACCCAAATGAAGTGTGTATATGTGATCTTCGGGAGATACACATAGAATACAATATCATTCACTATGCCAATGTCTAAAGCAGGGATATGTGGTCTTCAGGAGATATAGGATACGATATCATTCACTATGCCAATGTCTAAAGCAGGAATATGTGGTCTTCAGGAGATATACAGAGGATACAATATCATTCACTATGCCAATGACTAAAAGCTGGAAAACAGATAAACTGTAACCACCTACAATGAATAAAATGCTGTGATAAGGAGTGATGTAGAGAAGTGCCCAAACCAAACACAGAATAAAAGATGCAAAATGCCCATGAGGCCTTTTGTGTGACTCTATCCACATGAAGTCTAAAGGATAGAAAAGAGAAAAACCAAATACTTAGCATTGAAAAATAAATGAACTCACTGCTCTTTAAAATTTGCTTCCTAGAAATTATGGATGTAGGGGCCAGGGAGAGGGCTTAGTGGGTAAGAGTGCTTGCTACTCCGGCGTGAAAACCTGAGTTCGAAACTCCAGCACTCATGTAAAATGCTGGGTATGATCACTTGCATGCCTGTAACCCCAGTACTGGGGAGGGGGCGGAGTCATGAGGACCACTAGCCTTACTCCAGGGGTCAGTGAAAGACCTTTCTCAAAATAAGATGAAGAAAAGTAGAGCAAGATAATCAACATCCTCCTCTGACATCCACCTATGCATAGATAGGCACAGTGCTCACAGGCACATACAAAACTCGCGTGTGTGCACATACACGGACACACGCGCACACACACACGCACAATTCTGAATAGCAATGTTCTCTGAGCCAGTTGACATAAATTAGTTCCCTGGCAAGTGTGAAGATTAACGGGGAAGAATTCTAAAGCTCGTCTGCCCATTTCCTGTAACCGTTATAAAACGGAACTGAAACTTAAAAACTGATTGTTTCTACTTACAAAAAGAATAAGTAAAGCTCTTTACGTATGAATAAAGTCACATTCCTATAACCACAAGTAAGATTAGTTCCATTTTATCACAGAAACTTGGCATCCAACTGGGACCAGAACAAAAAAAAGAGAGCCCTACCTCAGGACTCAGGCTGCCCTATGTGAACAGGGCATAAGGAACAGTTCCTGACAAAGAAAAGCAATTTCTTAATTCTAATCCAAAAAACTAGAGTTTATGCAAGGAAAGTTTCAAAAGGGATACCTACTCAGAACTCTGAGAATGCTATGGTTTCATCCTTAAGATACTAACATCCTTTGGAATTAGAAATAGTTAAATCTAAAGCTTCTATTAGCCAGGCATGGCAAAGGGCACCTATCGTGCCAGCACGAGATCAAGGCCACCCTTGGCTAAAACGTCAGTTCAAAGCCAGCCTGAGCTACACGAGACCGTGTTTCAAATCAGACAAAAAAAAAAAAACATGTATCCTTTTAAATATCTCCATAGAAATACTGAAAAATATGTAAGGCTTTTCCTCAATGTTATCTTTAAGATAAGGAACAAGCACAGGTCTCCTTGGCTTAAAATCATAAGCTTTTTCACCACCTGGAAGGAGTTCTGAGCTGTGTACTTAAACACCAAAATCTTCTGGCCGAATGGAGTTCCCATCTCTCTGTGACAGCTCACAGTGAACTGAGCAGTCGCGGTTCAAAAAAGTGTGAAATGATACTTAAATTGATTTTTTGTCTTTTAGCTAAAATGAACCATAATAATGATTACTTATGAATCCCTAAGTGTTTCTGGCAAAGATGTATCCCAATGACGCTTAGGGAAAATAGAATTCTATTCAACCAAAAACAGACAGTTCTCTTAAAAACTGTAGTCATCTTCCACATAAAAAAAAAACTCCAAAGAGCAATCTGAAGTGCCAAATATATAATGAAAACTCAACCATTAAAATTTTAATCACAGGCTCTATTTTAAACTTCTTTCAAATAACATATTCAGAAAATTTCAGAATGCATGCTTACTCTTTGGGGAAGCTTGCAGTATGGAGAGGGAGAGAGGGAGAGAGAGAGAGAGAGAGAGAGAGAGAGAGAGAGAGAGAGAGAGAGAGAGAATAACAGAGCAAGAGTCAAAGACGATGAAGAAGGAACTGAGAAAGGGAAGGTTCTGCTGTGGCCCTGACCAGGGTGCAGGACGGCAGAAATCCCAGGCATTTAGTTGCTCTGAGAAGCCCTTGCACACTGGCAATAAATTCTAAATTTCCTCTATCACCTTCTTCCACCAAATATTCCTCCTTCTCACAGATCAAGCTAACTACTGGAGTATGTATTTGGCCAGCATCTGTAACAGCCACATTTTCCAGCAAGAACGTGGTTGGAATTCTACTTCCGGTGGACATTCTTACGGACTTCCTTTTGAAAATGATCCTCTCACAACATTCTAGTTTCCTATAGTTGTCCAAATCTAAGTAGGAGCTTCTAATTATTCATGTGTGTTAAAGATGGACTTGATGCTAAGACCCTTGCTATACAGCTATACAGCACATGGAGAAACCAAACTGGTGCTTTTTCAAAAGCTTTATCTCTACCTGCTGGTTCTCCTAGTACATACCACTGGAGGAGAAAAGTGACCATCAGTATCGCCTACCTGTGAGCCCCTGTAAGCTACAATAACAACCAGTCTGATAAGATGTACCAACTAGGGAATAATGACATAAACATTATGGAAGTAACCAGCCACTTTCTGATGGTGAAATCCATCCCTTATACCCTTAACAGAGAACCTGAGGCTGGATAGATCTAGGCCACAGGGGAGACCCTAACACTACAGCTCTGCTAAATGCACATGATTTACTGCTATACCCACAGATTATGCATTTCTCAGTCTTCATCAAAACAGTTTCTATCTGCATTACACGGTGATTAACACAGAGTCCCACACCTGGTTAAGATGTAGATAACCTGAGACTGGAGAATGCTCAAGCCCAAATGGGACACCTATATCACACCCCTGCTCCAACAGCTCGGGGATCCCTTCAGAAGAGAGCGCAGGAAGAGTGTAAAAGCCAGAGCTGGTAGAAGACTACTCCAGAGACAGTAGGACAGTTGAGCTATGAGCTATAGCAGTTGTGACAGCATACCCAAGATCTGTGCCAGCTCAACCGAGACCAAATCCCAGCAGGAAAGGGGAGGAGGGCACAAAGTGCCACCCTAGCCGGGAATTACTGGCAATTGATAAGTGATGGTAGGCGGAGAGTCAGTTCCCTTTAAAAGCTTAGCCTCCAGTAAGGCCACCATGTTCCAGGCCAAGACCATGCACCCAACGCTCTGGGCAGTACAACTTGGACTCAATAGGTTTAAAGAAAGAAAAAGAAGTCCCAACATTGGGTAGATAGGGAGGGGGTGAGGGGGATAAATCTGGGAGGAGTTGGGGGAGAGGTGAATAAGATCAAGACACATTGTACCAAATTCTCAAGGAACAAAAATTTTAAATTAATAAATAAATAAATCTAAAAATAATATAAATAATCAACTAATATTTTAATAAAACTTATAGCACTTTTAAATAATTTGGGAATGGGAAATTTCGCCCAGGAAGCACTGCACACTTAACATACAGGTTGCTTGTGAATTGAACTAGGATAGGGTTAGACTGGAGCCCAACAGGCTAATCAGCTTCTGGGTCAGAGTTCATGGAACAGAACCCACACACCAGCGCTCTCTTCTTAGTGGCTGTTCAAAAGCCTGGTCCTCCCACCAAACAAAGATGACAGCATGCGCAAGCTCCCCCCCATCTTTGACTGGCCTGAGTTTCCAGCTGGTTTTTAATTGATCCATGCATTTGCTTAGCTGACTGGAAGGAAACTAGAGCTGGCTTGAGAGTCATGGGTGAGTCAGGGCGCCTATTCTTACGTAGCTTTGGCCTAGTGGCAAGTCCTTACCCTGGGCCTGAATTTCAAGCTGAAGAATGTGTGATAGGGAGCCAAGACAATCATCTAGTGAGGGCAATAGGCATATCCTGAGAGTAGGCATCTCTGCACTTCCTTCCGAAGGTGAGCATGTAAGAGTTTCATCTCCGTCTCAAGCAACACAAACAATACACCTGGGTCACATTCCACTCATTCCCAGACTGAGCTTGTGCCATTCCATATTAGGAAGCAATAACCAGGAAGTTGCCTCCTGCTACTTTCTCAATGCCGCCAGTCAGGTTCTCAATGGTCGCAGGCAATGGGAGGCCCTGACTGCTCCTGTGCCCCGCCTCCAAACCAGGTGGTGAGGGTACCTGCAAAGGTAGAGATGATCTCTAGACAGCCACCTCCCTCCTTCGCCATGCATGTCACTGCTCTGCTTTAACAGAAAGCACACGTGGGACACACACACACAAATCACAGTCTTTGAAGAAGGGGCACGAGATACCACAAGATACGTAGCTATTTACATAAGACACCCCATTACGTAGGTGATGCTTCGTACACATGGAACCAGTGTGACTAAGTGGCTCGTCTACACCCGCTGTGAAACACTCCGACTCTTCCATGACCAGTGTAGCTAGAGACTGCAGCTGTAAGAACAGCACAAAGATTTTTCTTCAAACCAGACTTCCTTCTCTGCCTGCCATCTACCGGTATGTCATTTCCTTCCTACTGGGCTCTACTTTGTGGAAGACAGGGACTATGAGGTTCTGACATTTAACACAACTGCTGTATTTCCTTCCACTTGAGATAACCAGAAAGCATCCCACAAATTTAAGTTGAATGCCATGTAAACGCGGAACACCCACCACGCACAGACAATTATTTCTCGGCCTTAGCCATGTACCTTCCAGGCACTCTGCTGGAATTGTGCATCATCACCCTGTCTAAACACACTGCATCCAAAAGGCTGTCGGGTTCATCATAAGGTCCCCAAGTGTGATAGCTACATAAAGTTCTAAGATTCTGAATGAGGCCTAAAGTCTCAAACATGAAGACAACTCAACGCATCAACATTTAACAAGTATAATTTACCAGCATTTTATCATACACCAGTACAAGCTATCAACACGGAGCAGGTATAAGGTATAAAAAGCCCTCTTTACAAAACTAATGGGCTCCATCCTGAAATTCACAGTTCTTAGAATTCAGGATACAAAAGTGCTGGAGTTCTTAGGTTAGCACCTTACCTCAAAAAGAAGCTGAAATTAGAAAAAAAAGAAATCCTGGTACCTTCATCTCCTTGCTTTTTAAACATCGCAAAACCTACTGTCACACAGAGCTTGATAGCAATTATCCTGACCCACACATCTGGCGGGAAGACGAGCCCTACTCTTTACCAAGGAAGCCAAGGGGAGTAGATTGGGGCTGTATCCAGGCTAGACCCCTCAAACACAAACAGGTGGGGTGGAGGCTAAGGAGGGTGAAAAATAAGAGTGTCCAAAAGAAAAGGGGGGAGCACAACCAGAAATCCAGTCAGCCAACTTGAGACGTGCATCCCTTCCAGGCTTCGTGCACAAGAGCCAAAGGCAATCCCTGCCTTCAGGAAAAGAGAGGATGAAAGAACTGCAGAGTAAAACCAGGCAGGACAGACGCCAAGGCCCTGGGGAACCCTGATGCTCTGAGGGCTAGCAGAACCAGAAGTTGCTGTGGGAATGAATTCTCAAAGCAGAAATATCTGTTCCCAGCAGAGGCAGAAGAGTAGAGAGGGAGACAGGAACTAGGGGAAACTCTGTGGAAGGAAAGGCAATCCCTGTCCTTGAGGGATAACTTGTTCCCTGGGGAAGAGACTGGAATTAAAACAATTCAGAGGAGTCCCCAAAGAGGAACCGGCCATCCTTCTTCTCCAGGTGTCTTATTTTGGATAAGCCCACATTTATGAGCCATTATCTTAGGACATTGAACCCATAGCACACTCAAGTATTTTCACATTCCTAAGAGCTGTGTGGCTTTAATCACCTCCACAGCTGAAACTACAGACCATTTAATAAGTATTTATGGAACAACAAAAAGATAATAATGAGCAGGGGATGGTTTGTCCTTGCTGCAAAATGAGGTCGCCTTCGTGTGACCTCGGCAAAACTGTGACCTTGCATATGTTAATCAACTCACCGGGAAGAGAAAAGGGAATGAGTGTGGATGGCCAGGGTCAGCCTCGGCCGTCTTTTAAGTCATTTAGACCTATTGCTATGCAGTGGCTATGTCTCAGTTCTCTGTAAGCACATTCATTTTCCAGACGGCTTTGCGACTTTAATGTCCTCTCCGCAAGACAGCACAAAAATGCTCCTCTAGCTCCCAGCCTCAAATGCTCAAAAGATGATTACTTAGGGGATCTAGTAGACAGCACCCTCTTTCGCCATATGAACTTAGAACAAACGTAAAACAGAGGCAGAAGTAAAACACAGACTAGCATGTGTCTTTTCCGTGGGGTGACAGAACCCCAAGAGAACCCCAAAGGGGGCCACACCACACCTACGCAAGGGAGAAGCCACCTCTCTTCCGGATAAGAAAGAAGAAAAGCTAGGGATGTTACTCTACTGGACGTCCTCACTACCAAAGCAGAAAGCCAGGGCATAAACAAGCTTCTTATCAGTCACTTGAACTTTTCTTGCCCATTAAAGCCCCGGGCTACTGGCAGGATGGCTGTCTCCCAAGGAAGAGAGATCAGTTTAATAAAAACTCCTTTCCTGCTACGGATAAAAATGACATTTCCTGCCTGTCCTTTGGGTCGACTCTCAGGATCACTGGTGAAGGGATCTGAACAGAAGAATAAACAAAAATCCCAATACGAAGATAAATACAAAAATAAAATTCAGCGGAAAGCCTCAAGATAGTCTTGGTTTCTGGGCAAGATTTCTGTCATGGTTTCCATGTGAAATGTCTTCCCACAGCAACATGTGCTCGAGAGCTGTCCCCAGCTATTGGTGCTGTGTGAGGCGGTTGTGGACTCTTTGGAGTTATGACTAACAGAAAGGAGTCACTAGGGGACGACTTTAGAATAATTTACTTCTGGTTTGAGCCCCAAGCATTTCGGTTTATGACGTACCAAGGTGTGAAAAGCAGTCACTGCAAGCCCATGTTACCATGCACTGACCAAATCCTCCTTGATGGGTTGATAGTCACTTAAACCATGAGAATTGGTCCTTTCTCCTAAAAGCAGTTTTGACCAGTCAATCCAGGGAGGCAAGTGCCCCTGACCAATAGAGAACAGGGATGGCTACGTGAAATCCTGTTTTCAGGGACTGGGAAGATAGCTCAGTCAACACAATGCTTGTCTCTGCAGCATAGGAACCTGAGTTCCATACCCAGAACCCACATAAAAAAAAACACTGGGAATAGGGGTAAAAACCTATAATCCCAGCACTAAGAAGGCAGAGACAGAAGGACACACGGCAGCACATACCTTTACACACAAATATGCACATACGTGCATATACAAATACACACACTTTAAAAAAAATCTCTTTTCCTCCTCAAGTTGCCTCTGGCAGATAATTGCTCATTAGTACATTTTAAGAACCAAAATTCAATCTTGCAAATAAAAAGCCCAAAAATGTGTGATTCCGAAGGAATTGCATTCTAAATGATACCAACGGTGGCAACCACCCCAGATGCCTTAGTCTGGGTGCCCCAGGAAGTAAAGATTGAAGCAGAAGCTTGCATGGAGGTGTTTGGCTGGGAAAACAATCCCCCAAAGAAATAAGGTAGTGGAACACTGGTTCTCAATCTTCCTAATGTTGTGGCCCTTAAATACAGTTCCTCCTGCTGTGGCGACCCCCAACTATACACTTATTTTGTTGCTGCTGTAATTTTGTTACTCTTATGATTTGCAATGTAAATATCTGATATGTGACCCCTGTGGGGTCACGACCCACACGCTGAGAACCGCCCCGTAGAGGAACAGAAATGGAGAAGCAGGGAGGGAAAGCACAGCCAGCATTACAGAAGTGAGCCTTACTGCCTGGGTTGGGTACTCAAGGCCACTCCCCCTTCTCAGGAATCCAATGAGGCATGCTTCTTAAACCTCCCTCTGCAGGAGGAAAAGAAATGATTTCATTACACGAGTCCTGTCCCCCCAATGGGTAAAAGGACCCATCACCCTAACAAGACTCTTCATAACTGCCTAGCTGCTCCTGCTTGTCTAGAAACTTCCAAGCAGGAACCTCAGAGCAGGAAGAGGAATGGGAAGGGAGAAGTGGAGGATGAGATTCCCCCCTGATTAGGTGCTGTCCAGAAGCGCCTGTGTAGTTCATCACTAGGAACTGATTGCTGTTGTGGCTGGAGGAGGAGAGAGGCAGAGGGCATCTTCAAGTGATACTCAGGAGATAGCCACCAGAAGTCCAACCACACTGAAAACCAAGGGCACCCTCTGCACTCTCTTATGTAGATTCCCAGCTGGGTGACTGAGGATGCCTAGGAAGGGTTCTGGGCTTTCTGTCCCTGTCATTTGTTTCTTTTTGCTTTTGTTTATTTGGTTTTGCTTTGTTTTTGAGAGAGTAGAATTTTTTTTTCAGAATGCTGGACCAATCCAGCTTCTTCTCAACTTTTACATCCTTCACTTTTAAAGACTGTCAGGAACAAGCAAGATTGTCACTTGCCAATGCTGCCAGATTTAAAGAAAAATCGGTTCTCAAGAGTAGTTCCCAACACCTAGTGTGGCACACACCCAAAGGAGGGAGTGAGGAGCAAAGGGAGGGAGGAATGAGCAGGCAGGGCAGACAAATGGAAGAAAGAAAGACCTTCAGGAGACCGAGAGACGGAAGAATACAAAGAGGACCAAAATGACATTGGTGTCTGCTTTGCCAGGCTGTCTGTCATACCACGCCAATTTTCCAAGTAGCCAAAAATGGGTGAATGGATAAACTATATGCAAAACAAACAATTGAAAGCTATTTAGACTTAAAGAGAAATCGAATTCTGACATATATTATAGCATGGATGGGCCTTGAGGACATTATCCTAACTGAATGGCCCAGTTTATTCGAAGCATCATGAACAGTTGGATCTACAGACACAGAAAGCAGAACTATGGCCACCAGGGGCCAGTGGGGTGAGGGGTTATAGTTGAACATGTGCTCAATTTCAGCTGAGGGAGATGGTAGAGCTCTGAAGACAAGTTATGGTGGCTGCACACCACAGCGAGTATGCCTGATGACAACGAGGCGTGACTTGGAAAGGATAAATGCAATCATAATCACTATTAATTACGTTGTATGTATTTGAGCACAGCAAAAAAACACACAAAATTCTACACGGAGTCAACCAGGAGACAGCTCCTAAAGAGGCTCATTTTATCCCTCCGCACTTGCTTGCTGCTTCTTTCAAAACTCAGAGGCCTGTAGCCCTAGTCCCTGAGGACCCTGGGCATGGAGTACTTCTCTGCCAGCATGCAGGTTCCACATTCTCATCTCCTGAGCCACACCTAAACCCACGCTTCTGTCACTTAGGGGCGGAACAGGATCTGGGCTCTGCCTCGCGTTCATCACCACCACAATCTTTCACAAGCAGGAATTCTGAGTCTCAGGCCCCAGAGTCTGTTGCAACGGCCTTTGCTATGCAATTACTTGGTGCTCTAAAATCTGCTTCCTGAGGAAGGCCGTTTCTGAGGCCTCCCATTTCCGCTAAGCCAGCCCCAGCAGATGCCAGGACAGCCCGTGACCTGCAGTAGGCAACCCAGACGTGAGCATTGCTGAGCATTTAAAGCCAGATCTTCAGTATTTATGTTTTCTGTCAGAAGTCAAACAGGTCCCCTCATATTTAATTTTCTGCACAGATCCTACATTCACACTGAAAGACTCAGAGGCATTCGGTTCCCTTCCACTTCAGAGCCAAACACCATGGCTCGCTTCTTCTCTTTCCTGTACCAGATAATTGCTTTTCTAATGTTATGAAGTAGTCCTCAATATTGTATACCTCCTATATGAGGGAGAACTGCAAAGTTATGAGTATGTCCTCATACATATTCATTATTCTGGCAAATTTTGTCAGCCTTCGCTTCCAGCATTAGGGGATTCTAACCAAGAGGTCGCTCCCAGGAGGCCACCTCTAGCCAAGCTTAAGCTGCCTCAAGACTTCGCTTTCACCTATGTTCATAAATGCAAACTGTTCTTCTAGCCTAGGCTTCTTGGTCTACTACTACTGCTGTCCTAAGGACCAATCAAGTCGCTCTTGTTTCTCCTTGATTTCCTGAGAAAGCATGACCTTTCAAATCTGGGTGTTGCAAGCACACCCTTTGAAGCAACCCTCTTAATGTTAGGTTTGCAATGATCACGCTGACTCATTTGTCTCTTCTCAAGGATGTTCCTTCCACAGGATTCTTTTCTTTTCCTTTTGATGTGGGAGTGTCATATATCAATCTGTTGATTTCATTGGTTAAGTAATAAAGGAACTGCTTGGCCCTCATAGGTTAAAACATAGGTGGGAGGAGTAAACAGAATAGCATACTGGGAGGAAGAGGAAGTGAGCTCAGACTCGACAGCTCTGCCCTCTGGAGCAGAGAAGCCATGCTCCAGTCTCCCGGACAGATGTGAGCGATGAAGCTCCGACCTAGGATGGACGTAGGCTAGAAACTTCCCGGTAAGCGCACCTTTGGGTGCTACACAGAATATAGGAAATGGGCTAGTCCAGGTGCGAGAGTTAGCCGAGAAGAGGCTAGATAGAAATGGGCCAAGCAGTATTTAAATGAATATAGTTTGTGTGTTGTTATTTCGGGCATAAGCTAGCCGAGCAGGCGGCCGGGGTGTTTGGGGACGCAGCCCCACCGCTCCCTATTTCAACATCCTTTTTCTCTTTTTTTTTCTGTTTTGAGACAGGGTCTCACTATAGAGACTGGCCTTGAAGTCCCAGAGATATGCTTGCCTCTACCTCTCGAGTTCTGGCATTAAAGGTGTATGCCACCACATCCAGACATACAATTCTTAAGTAAGAATAACACCACATTTCTGCCTAATCACCAATAAAACCTAAAGCTGCTCTCTAGGTGAAGTTATAGGGCCATGACCTAACACGCAGACCCACGTCATTAAAGCCGCAGCAGATACAACTCATCCTCACTGGCAAAGCTACGGTTCAGGAGCTGATGGCCAGAGCGTTTATAATTAGCAAACCCAGTGCAAATACAAGCTGTGGTTCACCATGGAGGAACTTCCGCTAGAGTGAGAAATACCTCTGACCTATACATAGTTCAGCTTCTTCCGGTCCTCGTCTCTGAGGCCCGCTCATACAGAAAGATGCTTCTCTGGCTGCTCATTGTTGGGGAGGCGAGCTCTAGGACAGGTGGTCTATCACGATCTCATCCATAAACGAATGACAATGACGTAAGAGTCATTTCTCCGGGGTCTTCCTTCGCCCTCAGAATGAAATTAACTGTATGTGCTAAAGCTAATTTATCACTTCCTTCCTCCGCCTGCTTTTCATAATTTAAAGGAAGGGCCTGATGTGACACAATAGCACGCTTGAAATGTCACTTCTGTAGCTAGCAGCCCTGGCCTGCAATCTACACCAGCATACAATGAAAATGTCAAATCTCTTCTACCTTAAATGACTAAGAAGGCCCAATCTCTTTCTTTACCTCATCTGAAATGTCAGGGCTAGAAATATTTTTTAAATCCCAAATATCTAAGCTCCCCCAAAACCCAGCCTGAACCCTCTGGGTAACATCAGGTCATCCTGAACTAATTGTGGTAACATTCGTCACAGACAGCTGTGCCTGGCAAAAATGACCATTTGCCCGCAGCCTTGACTGTCGTCAGCTTCACCATTCCCCAGGTGTGATATTCCCTTTTTCCATTGAGTGAAAAATCTAGTGGGTAATAGATACAAAACCAAAATGTGTCACAATGTGTTTTATTGATAAAAGCTATTAAGAACCATTAAATGGGCTTGAGGATGAAGGTTGCTCATCTCTACCCAGCCTACACCCACCGTTGGACAACAAGCAAACAAACAAAAATAAAGTCAGCATTACAGGCCTTAAACTTGAAGATAGGATTGATTCTGCTGAGGTGATGATACGGATGAGAGTGGACTAGAAAATCACCACCTGTACAGGTGAGCAGGTCTCAAAACCAAGACCCCAAAGAAACCAAGCAACATATATCCAAGAGTATGCTAATACTCTATCAGGAGTTCTACATATGACGATAAGGTGGGGGAAAATAACCTCCTCTTAAACAGACCTCACTCAGAGCCCTGGTTCTGTGCTCTGTTGTCAGTGCCTATTCAGTGACTGTGTGCCCAATGAGTCCCGTCAAATAGATGAGCCACAAAATGAATTCCACTCCTGAAAGAACAGAATGCAGTTTTGAGCTTGCAGACATTAAGAGTGTAATAGAAGATGGCTTGTCCTTCTGGGACATGAAAACCCAGTGAGCTGGAGATCTCAAGTGAAAGGAAATGCACCAGGCATAATCTAATATCTCGGGAATGCTCGTCTTCACCATTAAGACCTCCTGCTATGCTATTCGACTCAAGATGGTTCTCTGGCCAGACTCCTGGATGGCTCAGGTTATATCATCCTATGTCTTAGATGAAGAATGTTGGCTGAGATAAGAGATGACTGGATATTAAACTATGCTTTCTGCAGTTATCTGCCCTCTCTCCAGGCTTGTCTTCACTAAGGTGAAAGATTATGGCTTAAAAAAAAAAAGAAGCAAGATCCTATTTATTTAAAAGTATACTCTGGTTTTTATAATACCCTTGGAAATAATAGATGCATATATATTTTCAGTGCAGCCTGAAATCAGGTTTTTAACAAATTAGACCTAAAATTCCTTTCCTTGTCTGAGTTTATTGGTAATAATAATAGTCCATGAATATTTAGTTAAGCACACCCAAGTATTTATTAAGCATTAGCACTCGGATCTATGTTGGTTCCCAGGCATCATCAGCTGATAAAATGTAAGTGACCCTGCTATCATGAGGCCAGAATAAAATACTTATCTGTAAGGTGAGTTGTATAAAAGAAGAATTTCAAAGCTAGGAAATCAAAACAAAATGTCAAGCCCTGAATCCAGAAAAATGAAAGAGAGGCTACAAATTCTGGGAAGAGAAAAACACCTAATATGGCTGCTGCAGAATTCAAAAGGTCAATAAGAGATGTGACCGCAGAGGCAGAGGGACGGAGGCCAGACCACAGGAGGTGGCACTTAGGGATTTTGGACTTCTCCGGTAAAGCAAAAGTAAGCATCCCTGTAGTTAAGAAAGGATCCATCACATTGGTGTTAGGGGAGGGATTTTTCATATTTTAAGGTGACTGATGATACTTTAGAGAGAATGGGCTGTCATAAAGTCTAACATACAGGGGGAGAATAAGAAGGAGGCAATGATCCAAGAGAAAGCTATAGAGTGCAGGAGAAATAAGGCAGATTATGAAGGCTGAGCACTGTGAATTCCATGTGCCAAGCAGGCACTTGAGGGGTACCCCACTTTACAGATGAGAAAAACTAGAATCCGAGAGGCTAGCCATTCAGCAAAATGACACCAAGAACATTTTTAACCCAAGACTTGGGAAATGTGTCCTTCCCAGTCCACTGAGACTGTTTTCATTGACTGTTATTCTTCTATTAATTTTCTGGCAACCTATTGACAAAGGCTGTGAAAACGTTAGTCTCTGACCTAGAAATTTCACCTTGGACAATAAAGCTGAAGAAAATAAGCCAAGGCAAGAAATAATCTGTCCTGGGACTTGAAGAGTCATGCTGCCTACGAGAGAAAACTGGAAGTCGCCCGAGGGGCTGGTCCCAAATGCGGGAAGCATATTAACAAGGTGGCGGTTCTTCATTTCACAGCTCAGACCACTCCGTGGTCACTTCCTATGCAGCGTTGAGAACACTGCTAAGTGTCTCCTAACATTCTTCAACTAGAGCAAAGCACGTTCTCCCACTGCCTCCCAGCTACCATAGGAAACGGGCTGACCACACTAACCATCCTAGGCCTTAGAGGCCTTTGCAGCATCGTGGGAGCATCTTCGCCTGTTGCCTGAGAACTTGCCAAGTGGGAAGCTCTGAGCAAGTTACCTGGGGTATGTTATCTCCTTATAATAGTCTTTAGGAAGAGCTGTCCTTGAGACAAAACTGAGGGAGAAAGAGGAGACGGAGCCTTCTCTGTATCACATGCTCAGCAGTAAAGCCAAACACTGAACACAAGAGTTAGGTCTTTGCTGTACTCTAATGGGCTGCTCTCCCCTGGTTATCATGGAGAAATGGAAGCTTGGAGAAACTTGAGTACAGTGAGGTTCAGGAGTCACTGATCTTGTGGGTAGCCCAGCCAGCATGCAAATGCAGCTCTTCCAACTCCAGACAGAGGGCAGTTTGTGCTTTTTGCTGTACAATGGCTGCCACATATAAAATTAACAACCAATAAATCAACAGATGAAAATGTCAGTCAAATCACTTCAAAACTACAGTATTTCGAGTCTTAGACTTGATGAGTCTACATGAGACAGCTGCTGGAGAAATATTAAATCAGAAACAAAGCAGAGAGGTTTTCCATAGATCTCCAGAACATCATTCAGAAGAAGAGTGGGAAGAGCCCTGGATCACATGATCAGATGATAGAATGAGACAGAGAGGAGGAAGAAGAATACATGATTGCCAAATGGCCCTGGTACCATGCTGGGTAACCGGCCGATCTGAGTTCATTTGTACCTAACAACAGTCTGCAGTTAAGAACTGTCTCCACTTTACAGCAAGGAAAGGAAGATGCTGAGAGATTTAGGGATTGCACCACAGAGATTCACCTCATCGGGTATGACCTGAATCCGGACCTGATGATGCTAAATGTTCACATTCTTTCACTAGAACATGACAACTCCCGGTGCAAGATTCTAGCAGAACACTATCTTTCTTGCCCTTCAGACCTAACCAACATTGGGGACAATTGAGTATTCACTCGGTAGTCATTTAGGGGAGTGCTCATTCTGTAGCGGGTACTGATCTAAGGATACAGGCTGTAAAAACAAAGTCCCCAAGTTCACAGAACTCACACTTCAGAAGAAAACTTATGATGGTGCTAATACACATGGATATTCATGTTTTCGAGAATGTGGAACCCCTTACTATTTGACCTAAAACAGCAAACCCTCATCCCTCTTAGGAAAGCCATGATTCTGGATGGCTGAGATTCCAAATAGCTGAGAGTTTGCTCATTTAGATCAGCTCTCTATGCCGTCATTTTCATTATCTAGTAATTTTTCAATGCTCTGTCATTTCTGCCAGAAATGGGATTCAAAATTTGAGAACTTGAACTTCTACCCTTACTCTGTCCCAAAATGAACAAAACTAACTAAGCGTAGTAGTAGGCTACTTGTTTGTTTTCAATAACCACATAGAAACTATTAATTAAATCACTGCTTGGCCTATTAGTTCTAACATCTTATTGGCTAACTTTTACATCTTACTTTAACCCATTTCCAGTATTTTATATTTTACCTCGAGGCTCATGGCCTACTGGCAAGGTTCCAACATGACTGTCTCCAGCGGCAACTCCATGGCTTTTCTCTGACTCCGCATCCTTCCTCCCAGCATTCAGTTTAGTTTTCCCCACCTAGCTCTGCTCTACCCTATCACAGGCCCAAAACAGCTTCTTTGTTAACCAATAGTATTCACAGCATACAGAGGGGAATCTCACATCAATAAAGGAACGATAAAGAAGATATATTTTACCTGAGTAATTATTAACCAAAACACTTTCTACTCTGTGTGCATGTAGTATTGGGGTACTGCACACAGCCATTCCTGCTTAATAGGGGACCAGAAGTTGATGTCTAAGGTGTTTCTCTATCACTCCCAAACTTATTTTTGAGATATTCTCTCACTGACCCTGGAGCTTGTTCTTTCGGATAGGTTGATTGATCAGCAAGCCCCTATAAGCTACCTGTCTCTCTGTCTGCCCTCCAACCCCAGCATTAGGGTTACATTCTGTCTGACCTTTACATGGGCCCCAGGGATGCAAATTCATGTCATAATACTTGCACAGGAAGCACTTTACCCACTGAATATTCTTCAGTCCTAGCCCTCCCCCGACAGGCATTGTCTCAAGAAGTACAGGTTAGCCTCAAACTCACCGCATAGCTGAAGGTGACCTTGAAATCCTAATCTCCCCACTCATCCCCACCCCACCTCAACTTTCCAGGTGCTGTGCTTTCAGGCACACCTGGCTTGTTTTCTAATCTTTATGAGCACATCTTAGGACATTACTATTCTGAGAAAAGGTAGGGACTATGACTCAGAGAACCTGGGTCTGGGCTTTGCCAAACAAAGTGACTTTGATCAAATCTCTACACACACCAGAAACCTGAGGCTGCTCATTGTGCAAACCAACTACTGGACTAGAAATCTCTCTAAAGGACTCCCAACTGCATGTTGTCTTTCCTGAGTACCTTGTACTGTGCATGAAGCCCCATAATACAACATTAATGATTTGGGGTCCTCAAGTCCACAATTCACAATTTTTAACACTGTCAGCTTAACTCTTGGTTATCCCTCCTCTGTGCTTTAACTTTCTGTCTATATTTAATAGCGTCTTTGGCCTTAAATAGGCTTATTGAAAATGAGTGGAATGTATATCTGTAGTTTCTCAGTCCAAATACCGAACAACACATTATACGCATTACTGCAATTACTTTAGTCCTACCAACACTTCAATCATGTGCCATCTCCTCTATTTTATAAATATGAAAACTAAAGATCCAATCAGTTAGGCTGCCCGGGACTTAAGCAGCAGAGCTATGACTCAAGGTCAGGTTATATCAAAGACAATGTAAGATCTACTAGAACCTATTGTCTTTGTATTTTGTTTAGTTTTAGTTTTTGTTTTTCGAGACAGGTTTTCTCTGTGTATCTCTCTCTGGCTGTCCTGGAACTCATTCTGTAGATCAGGCTTGCCTTGAACTCACAGAGATCCACCTGCCTTTACCTCCCCGAGTTTGAGGCCAGCCTGGTCTACAAGAGCTAGTTCCAGGACAGGAACCAAAAAGCTACAGAGAAACCCTGTCTCGAAAATCAAAAAAAAAAAAAGAAAAAGAAAAAGAAATTTACATTCTTCGTTGAAGTTGTTGAGGCATTTATTAAACATGACAGGGAAAAAATTTAAATCCTTACCAAGCTAGACACGCAAGAATCCTGGAAAATTGTTTTTATCTTTCCCATTATTTTTCTCTTCACTGTGGCTATTAAACAGAACTATGTATTCAAAAGGCTCAAGAATTCAATAAGGTTATAACCATCTGAGCTACCGCGTGAGAAGAGCCCAGCTTCTCTATGGGGCTAACACTGATGTGAGCAGTAATGATATCATGGTCTCTTCTTAAACCATCTCTGGAAGAACCCACAGCTTGTGTCGGTGTTTAGGTGAGCTTTAGAGCTCAAGTCCTGCTTTGCCCTGGTGGAGGACAGCTGTTGAATTTTACTGAATCTCTCAGGGGAGTTTCTGGGCAAAATGCAGAGTGCCTCCAAATCCTCAGGCATCACAAATGATGTGAAGGCAAACATCTCTTCTGTGCCTAATTGGCTGAACACTTACTAGCTATCCTTGGTTAACAAAGGTTTTATCATAATTTGAAGGCCAAATGTCAGAAAACCTGATATCTCCTGCTGAACCTACATCTTGGACTATCACTAAGTGACCAAGTTATTCTCGTGCCACCTCCCTATCAGACATTACATAGACGATTAAGAGAAAGTTAAATCCTAACATTATAGCCCCATCTTTAAAATCACTGCAAAACAGATGCTGTGATGTGGTTGGGAGAAGAAGCAGTCAGCCTGGGTACCACTAGGACCTGGGAAACATGATTGGAGGTCTCCTGGCTCATTGACTGTACCCACTCAGTCACACCAGTGGGCTCTGGAGACCAGAAATCAAAAAAGTACATCTAGCGCATAGCGTCCTATTTCTCATAGTCAAACGTCTCATAGCACCTGGAACTCTCTGGAATTCTGATTTATTAACTGTCCCCTTCAAGACCAAAACTCATTCATAAGTGTCAGGAAGCCAAAAAAAAAAGTGCCTTCAAAAATAACTTGCAAAATTCAGAACAGTTGCTACTTCTCCTATCTAGTAACCGTCACCATGTGGAAAGTGGGATGGGACAGGCTGGGGACAAGTTAAGACTCATGAAGACAAGGTGGTTATGATGATGACAGGCAGGGCCTTGGGCAGAACTGGGGACTCGGAGTATCAGGCATTTGCGAAGCTGGAGGTCCTGGTCACTGAGGATTTGGAAGCCAAACTTTCTATTTGACAGACGCTTTGAGCTTTGAAACCCAGAGAAAAACACGAGTCTGTTGGAGACACTGTGAAGACGTAGAAAAAAAAAACACAAAAAGTAATGCGTTAGCTGGGGGGGAAAGGTGAAAAGGCCATTTGTGGGTGCACTGAGGAGTACCCAGCCAAGGCTAGGCCAAGGACTGAGGGGGTATCCAACAACCAAACAGGGATAATGATGGCTCAGCTAGTGAGAGAAAACAAAGGATGGCAATTCTGAAGGTACCAGAGCGGGGAGTGCGCTTGCCTTTGGCACCTTACTTTGGCCATCTACTGAGGAGTCTGGCTATGTACATCCCCTCGACTTTCCAATGTTCTCTTGAATATTCGCTGAAGCCACTGTCCACACACAAAAGACAGCGGTTTTCGTGTCTTCAACGCAAATAATTATTAAGGGCATTATATCACCCTTCAGAATAACTGTCTCATTGGCATTGCCGAGGTCTGAACGTCACAGCACACTGCTCTTTTCCTGCTCAGCTTTCTTTCTCAAACTTTCTTCCTCTCTAGTAACGGCTGTGTCTCCATCGCCTTCCTGATCTCGCCTGGCTCACCCAGCTGCATGCATTGCTGCGCTGGGCTTGCGCTATCCAACAATTTACTTCCTTTCTGCATTCTGCAAAAGTCTGACTCTCGGGTCAAATCTATTTTCTCCCTGCCACCCAAAAGCAGAAACTTCAAGTGATTTACTCTCTGCTGTGTGTGTTCCACAGATACAAAGTAACGGACAAAGTCTACAGAAAGAAACACTGTATACCACCCTTCGTGAAAAAGAAATCAATTTTGTGAAATGAATGTCACACAAAACTGGGCAAAGCATTGCCCGTCCACCAAACAGTTATCAGGCCACTCACACTAATTCAAATGGCATCCCTGCCCTGCTTGACAAGGGTGAGGTTGCAGACAAGTGCAGGATACAAGAAACTAGAGCCAGGAACTGAATTTTACTTCCCTTTGATGCTCCAGGATCTACCACAGAGTCAAATATGCAGCAGACAAGTTGATGGTTTAATTAATCAACTCACAGCCACTGGTTACAATGAGGGCGAAGCCAAACAGAAAGCAGGTAGTGCCAAAACTATCATTACCACAGACGTTTATTTTAAATACACTTTCAATGCAGAATCCTATAGTGTTATGTCCCATTGTAGAGAATGCCGTGCTGTTGGCAACTACTTTTCCAGACATTTCCCCATGCAAATCACCAGATAGCCGCAGAGTCCTGGCAGCAGAAAATGGGAAATTTTGCTGAATTTGGAAGAAGGACAGTTGGACTCCAATCTTGTCTTCACCACTTCCTGTCCGTATGACCTTGAAAAAAAACCATTTAGCTTGGTGAGCATCTCAATTTCCTCCTCTGCAGAGCGGTGATAAGACCATCCTCTTCCTGCTGCACAGACTTAGGAGGATAGGAGGGATGGCAGATGGGGAAGGAAACAATCATGCTGACAACCTACTGTGCACCAAGCCCTTAATGCCTTGCTTCATCTTCACCTCAGTCCCTCAAAGCTGGGTTTCACTGCTTCTTGTTCATTTCGAGAGGAAACTGGGATCCAAAAGTAAAAGAACTTTCCCAAGGTTATCCTGTGGAACTCAGCCACTTCTGCTTGAGCCCTGATCCCCACAGAAGCAGAATGTGTTCTAAGTGAGGCCGCATCCACAGTGGCTGCTACTGCTCTAAGTACATAGGTGGAGACAAAGAGACACCAGCCCTGGCTAAGGTCACAGAGTATGCCAGAGACAAGGCTGGGACCAGAAGCCCGGTTTCCCATCCCTGACCTTTGGAAGCCCTTTCATTTAACCACGCTGCCCCCAGGATCTCAGGAAAAGACATGAAGAGATGTGGGGTTTATTTATTCAGGCCAGCTGTTCCAAGTCTATTTTCAGAGAAGCACTTTTAAAATCATGGAAGGTCGGTATCAAGTGTATCATTAAATATTCCATATTAATTGACCCTTTAGAGAATCCCCATGTGAACAGCACATGCTGTTAGCTTCCTTTTAGGGAGGCAGCTCGAAGGCCCACTGCACTTCTGCAACACATACTTTGAAAGGACTCCCAGAGAGCAGCACAAACACAATTCTAATATATTTTTTCCTACAAGAATCAAAAGCAGTGACATTTTGTTGATCCGTGGTTCTCACCACTAAATGGCAAAGGCCAAAAAAAAAAAAGCCAAAATATAGGTTAGATTGGCTATAACACTATGCAAAGTCTGTACTCGTGAGCAGAAAGAGTAAGAGGATGGGGAGAGGGCTTAGAGAATATCATTCCACATAATAGCTAATAATAGGTATATGAATTAATAAGTATAGCTACAACACAGAAGGGGGACCATGCCATAGCATTCATTTAAAGAAGTGGTGGTCCTGGCTCCCAGGTAAATATAAGTAGTTTAACTCTAGACCCAGGCCCATCTGGCACAAAGCACAGTATTAATCTGCCTTCATCAATTTTCTTTGTTTTCCTATATGATTGTATTCTCTTTGCCCATCAAATACCTGCCAAAGGTCTGCCCCACTTTACTCTGAACAGTGAGAGAAATAGCGTCAAATCATCCAAATGCAGTATCTGATATCCTGAACCAACATGACAGTTCAGTAACTGACACAGAGTGCCATTAACAAGATCCTGAGGCCCAATCAGAGAACAAGCCCACAAAGCAGCATCACAGACAGCACCACAATGGGGAAGAGAAGGCCCCCTCTTCATTGTATGATCAGCTGTGCCAGCAGCCTTGGTGAGAGAGGACTCGGCTCACTTTAGAGGTCCTAATTCCAACCCCAACGCCACTCTGAACCACTTCTTAGCACACATTACTTAACCCGGCTTAGACTCGGCGAATAGATCACTCTGCCTGCCTCTTTGAGCGAGAAAATATGTGACAGGTGTTTCCTAAGGAAGACTCGGAAGCCTTGGGAAGACTTCTGCAAAAGTGGTGGTGATGGTTACTGTAAAAACAGTTAGCAACCAGTATGCACTGACAGCCAGTCACACAGACCTCGTTCATTCAGGCGGAATGCATTTTGGTTAGGTCTATTTTAGAGAATACGGAAGCTTCAAGAAGCGGCAGGTTCCCATCACACTGAAAAGATCACTCAGCTGTAAAGTGGAAGGGTGATGTTATCTGTGATGATCAGCAATGGCACTGAATGGACAGGTATCTGAGGTTTATAATGACATGCACAGAGCTGACTATGTCTTATAAAATTCAGCCAGTTACCTTTGAAAGGACATCATTCTCAACCCAGCAAATGAATTTATGCTTACTTATATGTGACTGTTAAGTGTGAGTCCCTGTGTCACCTTCCAAAGACACTTTATCAGCAAATTAATCTATGGCTGCCTCAAACAAGTCCCAGCATGGCAAGGAGATGAATAAGAAAAAAGCTGCCAAACAGGGCATATCGCACTCCGACTATGCGAGCCAGGTTGTTGCACTAAGCAACATATACTCTGCCACACCTTGGAAGGGAGTCAGAAAGACCTACTACAAAGGGACACCAGACCGAATCTTCAGGCAAATGAAGACAATCTCTGGAAACTGCGAAAATTGCATGCAAATTTGCACGTTGATGTTTAACAAGCATGGCTCATCCACGAAAGCATAAATGAGTCAAGAGCACAGCAGAGGGAGCCTTGAGAGATGGAAGAGGACCAGACTTTGCATCCTAGGTGCTTGCGTGCTCTCTAAGGATTCTGCAGTTAATCGGAGGCCCATCAGGAACCACCGAACAGTTATAAGGAAGTTGAGTAACCACTTATCTGCCCCAGTGGTGCAGGTCAAAACCAGGGTTGCTCCTCATGATACTCAAAGTTCATCAGCATATCTTGGTGATTTTTACCTTGAAAGCATACCCTGAGTCAAGTAAGGGAGAGAACAAAGGAGGCAGGAGAGTGGGCAAGAAAGACTCGGGGAGAAACTTATATTTTTTTCCAGGAGGGCTGTTCACTCAGTCATGGTACAAGAGAGAATGTACCACCCATGATCACAGAGGCAAGTATAAGAGCCAAAGAAAGCCTTCCTTTGATTTTGTCTATTTTCTCTGCAGAACAGGAAGTTGGGGCAGCAGTTTAAAGGAAGGATGGAGGAGAAGGAAGTGACGGAAGATACATGAAAGGAAAGAAAACGTACTAAGAAGTCGCCTTGGACAGTGGGAAAACAAATGACTAGAACAGTTCTCAAACTCCTCTCCACTCCTTAAAAAAAACTATGAGATCCATTAGCAGCTGTGCTCGTGGGCCATACCCATCAATGCTTGGCATACTCAAAATCAAAACCGAGAGGTCTTTATACACACGTACATAGTCCACTGTAAGTCCTAGCAATGGCATCAAAAATAATATGCAACTTCGGAAAACTCCAGGGTAGATGTGTGAATAAATGAGAATTTAAGCAAAGGATACTGTGTTAATATTATAAAGGAGCCTGGGCCCTAAGGAAGGCATCAAAAGCCGCTCTGCAACTGCCTGGAGTTCCCAGGCTTTGAGAACACCTTGTCTAGATAAACAGATCCCAGCACTCACTGGAGGTTTAGGGACCATGCCCTTCAAGTGAGAAGAGTCCCTGTGGTATGGTTTTCCTCCTTCACCTTTTAGCAGCTCAAGTGTAGGCAGGAAACAAGTAACACGCTGGACTTAGTCAGGGTTCTGTTTACCCTAAGGAGCAAGATAAATAAGCGAAGAAGCCAAGGAAGCACTCGAGAGGGTTCTGGAAAGTGAGCTGTGCAGGAAGGAAACAAAGCCATGACAGCAGTGAAGAGGCGGGAGAGGAGAAGAGTTCAAAAGATCACTGGATTTTAGGTATTAGCAGAATAAGCCAGAAAGAAGCGGGGATTGACACAGTGGGATGCTTGAAACTGAGACAACAGAGGGTAGCTGGTCAGTACCAGTTCACCACCCTGAACTGATCTCTTCCAGCCACCCAAGCCTGAAACCGTCAGACCGCTCTGTCCATATTCAGAGGCCCCCAAAGCCTGTCTTCTGCATGCCTTAACTACTTCTGTAAGCTTCTATATTCCTCTCCAGCCTTCCACTCACCCCTTGTTCTGACCTCGCCCTCTCTTCATCCAGCCCCCTCTACACTTTGGTCCATGCCCAGTATTGCCGCAGCAAATCCATCCTGACGGTTGTCAGTTGTCTAGCATGTCCACACCACTCCAGAAGCAACTGTTACAATGGAGGCAGGCGTGAGCTGCCGATGTGAATCAAGGGTCCACAGTGATAAATTAACAGCATGGATACCACGAGACGATCAAGGGAAGAGACGAGGACGTGAACACAACGAAGGTGGAAATGCAAAAGTGTGAATGTTTAGATAAAAAGCAGCTAGTAAAGGAGACAGCAGGAACAAGAGTCATAAGAAGCAAAGACAGCGGTGTGGGACGGGAAGAGCACAGCTCACCAGGAAGGCTGGGTCTGTGGTGCCGACTGCCACAGAATTTATGGAAAGTGATTAAAAGAGGGAAGATCCAGGAATTCACAGATTGGATAAATCTCATTTACATGATTATCTCTCCCACTGCAAAGGAAAGAAGGAAGGAAAAAGGAAACTCATCGTCCTCACCGTGACAGCTAAAGGACCATCCTTCACAGATGAAGCTTTAGGAAACCCTCATGAAGTCACCAACTTGGCCACCAGAAGAAATGTTTAAAATACAGTAGCCGTGCTGCACGAAAATGCCATGATCAGCATGGACTTTCACACAGGTAGATGACTGAAAAGAACAATTTAACAAATAAAAGGGTAGCTGACTTCTGGGGAGATGAAAAAAAAAACATTATTCTGAGTGAACCAGAAATGTAACCAAGAAACCACTCTTTTTTTTGGACAATGAGAGCTTTTTGTCCCTCCATTTTCTTTAATCCACTTGATGCTGGAGACAGAAAGTGCAGACATGTAAAACACACGGCAATGCCTGAAGTGATACAATTATAGGGTTTTTAAATATATGGCTATGTACAATAGAAATAAGGTTCTCTTTATATGTCTCCTAAAAAAAAGTACATGAAAATGAAACTAGGTGTTAGCAGATTAGAAGGTAACCCTGCCTATGACAGTCAGTCATTGTTTTTACAAATGCCACATCACTAATTCTCTGCATACAGGACAGTACTGTGCAGAGAAATGTGGAAAGTACTAAGTCTTGAAACGGTATTCAAAAGAAAACCTTAGGAATATTTACAATATTTATGTTTGCTCACAGGCAAATACCTTTTCACATATATGCATTTTAATATACAGGAATACTACAACATACTTTAGGCATAATTTTTTGCAGTTTGTTTTCTGCTTTGAGACACAGTTTCATATCGTCATAGCTGGCCTCGAACTCCTGATCTTCTTGCTTCGGGTTCCCAAATGCTGGAACTACAGGTATAAACCAAGACTCCTGGCTTAAAATCTGTATGAATCCAAAAATGTTTTTGAATAGATATAAAATAAAAATTCCATGTACTAAACAATAACTTCCCTTTTAACCATTCCCCTACTAGCCACTACCTTAATTCACTACTCTCTTATTAACAAAATTACCCTCAAAGAAATGTCTACCCCGGCTAAACTGTCCGCTCCTAATTTCTCTGTTCCTCCATTATGGTGTTTGCTTCCAGACTATCAAATTTCTCTTTGGTCAAGGTCACCTAGGAACTTCAGACCATGGAAATCAATATCCTGCCCTGGGTCCTCGCTTTCCTTGATCTATCAGCAGCATCTGACACATCAGATCACTCTTCCTCCAAGCACACTGTTCCCTTCTCAGAACCCTACACTGAGGGCTACCTCCTCACCCAAGGTCATCCCTCTCAACTGCCCTCCTCCTGAGCCTCCATGACACGCATCCCCAGTGCTCTCACTCAGATGTTGTGTCTTCTCCCACCCCTACTCGGCAGATGCTATCTATCATCCAGTCTCATTATTTCAAATGCTGCCTATACTTTGGTGGCCCCAAATCTGCATCTACATCTTCAACTTTTCCAGCTTCCTGCTCAGTCTCTTCCTCTGGGTGGCTACTGGGCACCTATGCATGCCAGCTTCAGGTAGGCCTCCTTTTCTTCCACATATAACCTAGAATTCTCCATCTCTGTCAATGGCTACTCAGGCCGGACTCCCAGTCATCCTTGATCTCCGCCTTCTTCTCATACCCAGTGTAGTGTAGCCAGCTGGTCTTTCACCCCCAGAAAGCATTCAGAATTCTATAACTCCACCATCTGCTGCTTCTGTTCTGGTCATGGCTGCCAGGCCTTCAGTCTGAACGGCAGCACCAGCCCAACTCCTCCATCCTTGCAAAACAGCAGCCAGAGTGACCCTGTCAAAAAGGTAAGCTAGGTCACATCATGACGTCACTCATCCCTTCGTGTGGAATCCCATTTCACTCCGAGTGAAAGCCAAAAGTCAATATAAGGACCCACGAGTAATAAAATTTAGGGCCCCATTTTCTTGCCAGACTCATTCCGTTCTATCCCACACTCGCTCTCCTCCAGATTCTCTGGTCTTCTTGATCTTCTGGTGTACCCAGTGCTAACTGCCTCAGGGCTTCCTATTTGTATACCCCCTGCTGAGAAGATTGTCTGGTCTGATTTTCAGACATCTACATCCCTACATTCCCTGGTTGCCTTCAGGTTTCTGCCTAATTGACACCTCAGAGAGGTTTTCTTACATAACCTACCTACCATCTATGGAAATGACATTTCTCCCTGTTCTCCCACCCAGCCTCATATGTGCTCTATGTACGGCCCATCTCCCCCACCACCATGTGCATCCCTTTAAGACAAAGACCCTGTCACATGTGTTTAGTGCTCTAAGCCAGTGTCCTAAGAACCGTAATTTGTTGAAGGAACTCTTCAAGAATGAACAATTCATGTTAAGACAACTCAAAGTTTAGCCAGACTGTATATCATTGCCATAAACCTCACTAAATATATGAATTTCATTCCAGGATATAGTATGGCCCAAACAAATAAGATAACACTAAAATAATCTCAGCAATTACAAACCTCCAATTAGTTTATACACTGATGGAGATCTTTTTAGCCACTAAAAGTGACATCAAGCCACTAAGCCCCATTCCCTTTTTTGCAAGAGCACAAGGATCAATAGGCTTCTCAATGAATCACTCGTGTTCATTATGTCCTGGCCATAATACTGTTTGCGTTGAAAAATAAATCTGTCTAATATGTACAGACACAAAAGTATTGAATTTTCAATGGTCATCAGAGAGCTATTTAACTTTAAGCTTTACAATGGAACATGTTGAACATGAAATAAAGGTGAATTTACCTTTTTGGCTTTGCTCTGTTTTGTTTTAGCCAAGACTGGCCTCAAAATCACTACAAGGCCAAGGGTGACTGTGAAATCCTGGTCTCCCTGGCTGAATCTCCTAAGTGTCAATCACTATAATAACAGGTATTGTTATTGCTACCATATCCATGTAACCTCCTTAAGCTATTATGAATGAAAGCAAAATCTACATTGGTATTTCATAAGTATTTGTTTCTTAATTAAAGATCATCATCTTATCAAGATGGTGAGACCACAAAGATGCCATGCCGTGGTGCATGGTTAGAACAAAACAAGCAGGAGAGGTGGGACCCCATCTATGTTTCCATTTTAAGAAGACAAAGTTAGCTTATGAATACTGCAAGATTCAAGCCTATAATTGAACAATCATTATTTGCAGTGTTAGTTGCATTTTAATGCAAACAAGACATAAGGCTGACAGGAGGGAAATGAGATGACATCCCTCTCATTAGAATAAACACCCTTATTTAAAAAGGCTACATTTTATAGCCTCTTTGGGGAAAGTGCTCTCTCTCTCTCTCTCTCTCTCTCTCTCTCTCTCTCTCTCTCTCTCTGTGTGTGTGTGTGTGTAAGCAAAACAACAAATAAAGTCCCCTTTGTTGGCATTTGTCAAAACATTTTCAGCATACCCCAAAACTCCTAAGTATGATCTTCTAGCTATTTCCCACACATGACAGATCGTGTGTCATAAGGAAATAGTGTATTCCAAATTAATATCTCAACAGAAAAAGTCAGGTATAGAAGGGAAAACTCTTGGAAGTAGCCAAAAAACACAAGTACTAGGAATAGCATCTCTAACTTCAGAAAAGCAAGCTCTGCTGGGAAGCAGGTCATTATTAGCAAAGCACATTTTGGAGCTGGATGTGTAAACAAAAGAAAATGCAGTTCTATAAAAGGCAGTTTATGCAACTTATGAGAGGAAGTCAAGCAAACCCTTCCTGGAGAGATGGCAACTAGGTGGGGACCTGGAGGGAGTCAGGAAACACGGAAGTGTGGATGCTTGGGGGAAAGAAACAGGAATGCCTTCATCTAGGCGACACCAAATACGCTAGGCTATTAGCTTATTCCTTATACATGATGATGGCAGTTGATAGAGTAAGAACCTCATAGCAAGGAACAACCAGAGCCTTTCCCAAAAAAGCTGCACGAAGCAGAAATACTTACAGATGCTAGCACACAGGAACTTTTAGATATTTGCGATTTGGAATCTTAATTGTATCCAAATACCCATATTAATATGACAATAGCAGATATAATGCTTTAGGTAATTTTGCTAATACTGAATGTTTACTAAATATACAGTAGGGCTGACTATTGTAGGCATGTTGAATATGTCCCCTTGTTTCATAAAAGCATCTACTAAGTCTCATGTAATGACATAATGACAACCTGCATTATGCAAATGCAGATACCTGGCTCTCAGCTCTCAGCGTCTCTGCCGCGGAGCCAAGAATCAAGAAGGAAACAAAAACAGACATCCTGCACTCAGGTGCTAACTTTCTAGGACCATGTTTGAGAAGAAGTTCTCTTGAAGCTCATCACAAGAGACATAACTGAATCTGGAACCAGAAAGCTCAGAGATGGATTGACTACAGAACGCAAAAGGAAAACCTAAGGAAGAGTCATTTTACTGCCCTGCTTACCTCACTACAGCCTAGGGGCCTGTTGATATCAGTGCAATAAGTCCTTGAGGGCAATATCTTGGTATGTTCACTGTGGCGCCCTCAACAGAGACTAGAACTCTTAAAGAACCGTGCGTGTTCCATTTCATTAGTGATGCTTCTAATGATCGTCACTCATCAGACAGATTACGTGATAGATGATGCACTTATGACAAGAAGAAAGCATATTGGACAAGATTCCATGCATTGTTAAGCAGTCAAATAAAGGTTTTAGGATCAAAGAACACCCAGCTGTCCAAAAATAAGTAGACAATAGAATTTTAAAAAGAAACAAAAAGAAGAGAGAAACTTGATCATTAAGGGCAACTTTAACGAGTAACTGCTGAAAATTCCAGAAACTGAACTTTCAGTAAATGTGCATAGCACGTGGTTCACAAGCACCGTAATCCATGCTGTTGCTGAGGCAACTACTCAAGTGGAATTGGGACTCCAGGAACTTACTCCTGAGCAGGCAGGACCTTATACCCAACAGTAGCTCTGACAGTATGGAAGCAGCCACCAAATCCCTCCACAAGACATCTACAGTTGGCACGATTCTGGAAAAGTCCACAGAATTGGCAGTTACCATTTAGGTTTGTTAGAGTAGAAAATAATCGATCCTTCTTGTAAATACATATGGTTCTATGTCTGTGTTTTCCTTGGGGACTGTCTGCCTACCAACAGGTTGAAGGTAGACAATCAGGGGAGACAGGATTTGAAGTGAGAAGGGACCCTGATGAGGTACTGAAAACCAGAGCTCAGTGTGGGTGTGCCTGCTTTAAATACGAGATTATTACATGGCATCAGGTCATTTCCTTCTGCAAGGACACAGCTCTGGTTAAGCGGCTGAAGCTCTGTATCACACAGGGCTAGTGCTAAAATGTGTCATGAAACGGGGTTCTTTCCTTTCCCTTCTAAGTTGAAAGGGGTGTGTGTGTGTGTGTGTGTGTGTGTGTGTGTGTGTGTGTGTGTAGAGAAAATAGAAGTTCTGAGTTGTGTTGAACATCCTCTGAACAAAAACTTTCCGACAGGACCCAAAAAAAGCAGCGGTGTACTGCACTGTGACTTTTGAGCTGACTCTGAGGACCCTGCTGCCTACCAGGGCTGCATTTTCATCAGAGCCCCCAAAGAAGTAGCTCAAGCAAGACTAGGGCCACAGGAGTCTATGTGCCCCCGCACTACCTGAGCACAGAAGGCAATGAAGGAAAGAGGAATCTCCAGTGAAACTTCTCACTTCCTGCCACTGGTGAGAGAGGCAGGGCTGGCTCCCTGCTTGGTTTCAGACAAGCTGTAAACACAACCACGCAGTTTGCCAGCAAGTCACCGGCTGGGCGGGTGTGGGGGCGCTTCTGGAAGCGTCCCTGCGGTCCCGCTCCCTCTTTTTCCTCTGACCAGGGTCATTTCAGATAACGGTACCAAACGCCCTCCACTTCCTAGAGTCCTCATGTATGGCATGGTTCCTCTTTCTAGAACGTGGGGACCAAATGCACAGAAGAAAAAAAAAAACTCAAAGCAAGATTATCCCATCACTTCAATTCATTCTCTTCCAGTGTCATTTTAGAGCTGGATCGACTCTTTGTTAACCCACACGGGGCGGGGGGAGGGGGGAGGAAGGTGAAACGCGCTTTAAGATAACTTATTTCTTCCCGCCTCCCAGAAAGCAATTAGGATTCCACACACCATCCCCGGACGCAAGGTTTTAATGTTTAGCTGACAAGCTAAACCTTTTCAAGGCCAGGTAGAAAAAGCCCCTAAGCTGAGAACTGAGAGGCAGGGCAAGCTGAGTGCACCTAGATGTTTGCATTTACACAAAGAAATTATCCGTATGATTAATGGGAGCCTCTGGCGGACGGCGGGGTCGCAGGGTGGCCTCCATACCTGGGACATCTGCGGCCTCAGGTTGATCTCTTTCAGGTTGATGGAGTGTGCCCGTAGGTTGTTGAGCAGCTGGCAGAGCAGGACTCCATCGCGGAGGGTCTGCGCCAGGTCGAACACCTGCGCCGAGTCCCAGGTCACCCGGTGGTTGGCCGGCAGCACTTTGCAGTGGATGAGCCATTGAGCGCACTGCTTCCACGGCTCCATGCCCGACGGCTCCGGGACCCGGCCCCGCCGGGGCGGGCGGCGACTCGGAGGTGGCCGCCGCCGATCTTCCGCGCCCCGCCGACGCCAGCCGCCGGTGGCTCCTGGGTTGCTCTGCTTCTCGGGAACGGGCGCCGCTACCGGCGGCTCGGGGAAGCCGCGTGGGACTCTCCTCAGGTCCCCGCCCGGATGCGCCGCGGCCCGGCCGCCGCTGCAGCAGCGAGTGCAGCGCGCTCTCAGTGCGCCTCGGCCGGCTCGACCGCGCACGGGCTTCCGACTCGCGAGCCCAGCGCCCCAAGACTGAGCATGCCCAGCGCGCCTGGCCGGTCTGTGCGGTCCGCGAGTCCCGGGAGGCGCGGGTGCGAGCGTGCCCGCCGCCCTGGCTGGGGGTCGGGGGCCGAGGGCGGGGCGGCTGGGGGAGGAGCGGGCCGAGCTGGGGGCGGTGGCCACAAAGGGGATCCCGGAGCCCCCGCCCGCCCGCCCGCCCGCAAACCCTCGGATGCGTAGAAGCTTGCACAACCCCGGGGCGTCCAGGGATTAGCCCATCGCCGCGGCTTCCTAGGAAGTGTGGCTGAAGACTGAGAAACGCTGGGGAGTCCCCCGGGACACCCTAAACAATGAATTCGATTTAAATTAAGAGGTTCTCAGGGGAGCTGCGGTTTAACTGGGACACCGGGATCCGGGAGAATGTAGGAATTGTGCACTCCGCGCATCTGGAGAACACAGCGTGGAAAGTTTGTGACCGGCCCCTAGTTCCTCCTCCTCCAGGTCCATTCTCAGCTCCTTCCTTCAAGTGAGTTTTTTCTGAGGATGTTTTGACACCTTAAAAGTGTGTGGGGTGGGTACAGTTGCAGCCTCAGCCTGTAGAGAGACGTGCTTTTCACATCTCACTCCGGCTCGGAACTGTTCACTAATACAGCCCTGCCCCTTTTGATGATCCTCAGGAACCTGCCTGAGAAAAACAGGCCAGTGACACAGAGGCAAGACTGCGCATGCGTCACTGACTTGCCACCAGGTTTGAGCTCAAATTGCTTTAGCACTGATAGACTAAATCAAGGTATTTGGGGAACCCTGGGGAAAGTTAGAAAGTGCCAACCCCGCCCCCCCCACACACACATTTGTCAGCTCTTGGTCACACTGAGGCAAAGCACTCAAATTTCTTTAAAAGAAAAATAAAAAAAAAGCAAGCCCTGTCTTTTTTATTCCCACTGCCCTTCAACACTGAAAACGGTGCTTACATTACTTGTGGCAAGGAATTAGCACACTGAACTTTAAAAAGACGTGATCTGGTAGGACAGAGGCTAGGTTCCTTCATCCGTGGCTATGGCAAGCATAGCCCACTGTGTACAGGGCCAGCCTTAAACAATAAATCAGCCTGAGGATTTCCTTTCCTCGCATGCATCCGTCCCCAGCAACTTCCTCTGTGCTCGCTGTGGAGCCCATCAATAGCACAGCGCTTCCTCGACCATAATGGGTTTGAAAGCGTGTAGCTACGGGAGTACCAAACCCAGCAATACTGTCACCATAACTATATAGCGTATCATGGGGTCAAAGATTATCAACAGCAGCTAATAAAGAAATAGAACATTATTTAATATATTGTGATAATTTTTACTTAAACCATATGAACTTTTGCTTTCTGTAATTTTCCATGTGATATTTTCGATTGGCTGTTGACTGCCACTTTACTGAAAACTCAGAATGCAAAACCACCGAGAAGAGGCAAGTACTGTAAGGTGTGCTACACATTAGAGATGTTAACAAACATAGTGCACCTGGCTCATCCTTTAAAACATGGTCCAACATGAAGGGAAATGGCACTGGAAAAGAAGAAACACAATTAGGAAAAAGCAAAGTATGCATTTGGTTTTGCACAACATCAGATCACCCTTGAGTGCTGTAAAGTATTTCCAAAATCCAGATCATACGTACAATGCCATGCTGTAAGCAGCCCAGAACTAAGAGTCCAAGCCGAGCTGCTTTCTGATAACCTCTGGCAACTTGTGTTTCTCTAACCACCGTTTTGCAACCTATAAAGTGAGGGAAATGGTCCTTGCCTCATTGGGTTGTCAGAATAAAATGATCCCATGCCTTGCTAGTCAGAAGGAACATGTAGACAGGAGGATTACTGTGGACCTTGTAAGACTCTCTGGCCCTACCCTACCCACACGGAATGAATCAGACCCTGAACTGAATCAGGGTCCCCATATGATACATGTTTCTATCAAAAGCTGAAAGGCGTTGATAGAGGATCTAAGTGTGTAGTGCCTGACATAGGAAGAGCTTCATAAATACTATGCAATAGGAGCCACTGTGCATACACACACACACACACACACACACAGAGAGAGAGAGAGAGAGAGAGGAGAGAGAGAGAGAGAGAGAACGAGAGAGAGAGAGAGAGAGAGAGAGAGAGAGAAGCAAGGACCAAATAAATCCTTTTAGTGTTCACGTTTTATGTATTTCATGTAACATATAAAATATTGCTTCAGAGCATTCAAATATTAAGCCAGAAAGTGTGTGGACGGCTAATGAGGGTAGATGGGTGGTATAGGAGATCTATAAGGACAGAATTAGAGGACTTGAAGGACTCCAGGTAATCAAGGTGCTAAATAGCAACCAACAGGTAATGGTAAAATGTCTGAAATTGGGGCAACAAGAACAGCAGTGGGGACTGGGAGGGGATGGTTCAGCGGTAGGAACATCTACCTAGTATATGGAGGCCCTGTGCTGTGGGGGGAAAAGAATGAAAAATACCAATGGACTTCTCATCTGAGTTGTGTTCTCCTTTGAAATTTTAATATTGCATAGAGAAGATGGCTTGGAAGACACTGACAACTGTTTCTTACATACAGGTGTGGAATGCAGGTTTTGGTCCTGCCGTGAAAGAGTACCAAAATGGTTTTGATTTGCACAAGAGGATTGCTCATACTCCCTCACTGCTCACTGAGCCAAGGCTTCTCCTGGATATTTACATATGCTGTCTGCAATGGGATGCTTCACCCTCCCCAATGCACTGTATCAATGAGGACAAGGCTCTGTGGATCAAACGTGTTAAGGGCTTTGCTCCTATTACAGATTTCACAAAAGCAAGATTGAATTCTCTTCCCCCTCACACATATGTCTGCATTGTTTCTGCTCAGAAGTGTGGCTCCCCACGTAGTGAATCTGCTGACTCAAATGGACCCCTCCATAGCAGACTATGAGGTAACACTCATCTTTAGATTCTCAGAGTCAGCAACGGTGCTTCTTGGTGCCTATTATGCCATGAACTCTTGGTAAATATTATTTATTTAGCTGAATGAACAAATGCACAAACTAATGAGCCACATCACCCCTCCCTCTGCTCTCTCTGACACACATCTCTCTCCTCACTTCTCTCTGCCTTCCCAGTAGTGAAAGCATCAGGAGAGAACTGGCAGAATTCTTTTCACAAGACACATGAGACACATTAAATCAAACTGTTTCCTCCAGCCCTGGACTGTGCAGGTGCCTAGAGTGAGCAGTCTATACTCTGCTTCCTTCTTGTATTGTTGTGCTTTTTGATCTTGCCTTCGTACCACAGTATGAAAGCAAGAAGTGCAGAGATGGCCCCCCCGAGCTGCAAAAAGGGAGCAGATGATGGCTCTGATGTTCTGTGCTCAAAACTTCATGATAATCAGGAATGCCATGACAAAATTCCTGACAAGAAGCCGTTTTAAAAAGGAAAGGGTTTATTCTGATACACAATTCAGAAAGATATAGTCCATCGTAGTAGGGAAGGCAGAAGCTAGAGGCCAAGCAGTCTACTTTGCATTTCCCAGACAGGAAGCTAGGTGAGAACAGGAAGTGGGTGCAGGCCATAAAGCCACAGGCCGCCTTCTACTGGTTCACTTCCTCTAGCAAGGCTCCGCTTCCTAGTAAAAGTCTACAACCTTCCCAAGCAGTGCCACCAGGTAGGAAGCAAATGTTGAAACACAGGAGCCTATGGGAGGTATACTACATTTAAGCCTTACCATTCTCTACTTGGCCCCCATAAATGCATGACCATCTCATGACCATCTCATGGTCATGATCATATGAAAAATGCATTCATTCTAGCCTCTAAAATCATCATGCTCTGTAACAATCCCCACACTGTTCAGATGTTCAAATGCTCCTCTGAGACTCCAGGCAATCTCTTAATTGTGAGTCTTTTTTTTTTCTGGTGTAACCCTTTTGTTATGTTGTGCTTTGTTTGGATCTGACATGAGGTTTTAAAATGCTATGCTTTAGAATACCTGTGGGCGCCTCCTTTGAACACCAGAACAATGCCCACACAGGAGTAATTCAAGGCAGATGAGTGAGCTTTTCTGAGAACAGACATGAGAAAGCACCAGGAATGGCAGCAGAATGCATCTTACTGTTAGTGGTGCACATGCACACATGCACACATATGTATGCCCCCACATACACACCCACCCACCCACACACACACACGTGCACTCATACATTTCTGCTGACTGTATATTCCAGTTGCAATCTGTATATTAGAGTACCTGGGAAATTGTGCATTGGTTTTTAATTGCACACACAAAGAGGAAGAGGAACATTTGCTGACTCCTCTGCAAGAAGGCTGGGTCTGGACAGAAGGAAAAGCTGTCCCCTCTTCTGCTTCAAACTCTGTGTTGTGCTTTGAATAGAAGTTCTAAGCTGTTCTTAGAGAAGTTTCCAAGATTTAGGAAAAGCAGGAAAGCCGTTTGTTTGTCCCAATCGCCAAGAACTGAAATAATCACACAGCCTTTTCAAGCCCTCCAATTTGTAGTAAGGAGGCTGTTTGTTCATTCCTGTTGCTCAGCCCCAAAATAATCACAAAGAAACTGTATTATTTACATCACTGCCTGGCCCATTAACTCTATCTTCTTATTGGCTAACTCTTGCATATGAATTTAACCCATTTTTATTAATCTGTGTATCACTACATGGCTGTGGCTTACCAGCTAAAGTTCCAGAGTCTGTCTCTGGCAGGGCTACATGATGTCTCTCTGACTCCACCTCCTTTCTCCCAGCATTCTGTTTAGTTTTCCCCGGCTAGCTCTTTCTGTCCTGCTCTGCTATGGGCTCAAAGCAGTCCTTTATTAATCGATGGTCATCATAGCATACGGAGAATAATCCCACATCAGCTCATATGTCCAGCGATCTTTCATTTCATTTCTTCTAACATATTGCAGGAACTAAAAGTCAGATCTCTGTAAGTCCAACTATAACTTCACAGTATAAGAAAGAAATAAATTTGGAGAGGATCACTCTGAAACATGATAATAATTCAGATTATTTTAAGTAGAGAATACGACGCAATTGGTGGACATAAATAAAATGTTTTTGTTTGTGTGCAGCTCTGGGGTTGAACCCAGGGCCTCACACATGCTCCTGAAGTGCTTTGCCACTGAGATATAGACGCCTCCTTGACAATCAGCCTCCCCACCTTTTCTTTTTAATAAAGGTCATTCTACCATGTTTAAAGCAATAATTTATTGTGCTTTTCTACATAGTTAACATATAATTGGTATATAATTTTAAATATATATTTTAATATATTTATACATAACTTTTAATATATACTTAAAAGTATGTACAATATAGGAGAAATAACCCTTTAAGATGGGGGAATCATTATCCCATATCATTCCCAACTCCTGCAATCTGTCAAATTTAATTTGCCTACCTCATCTAATAAACATTTCTAGTATCTTCTAAAGCCCCCCAAAACCCCTCTATTTTCTGTGTGTGGTTACGAGCTAAAAGTAAAACAGAATTCTATGCCAATTGTCTGTGAGAATCTACCAGTGCAAGGTGAGATATGGAAAAAAGGACAAAGTAGGCACCGTAGATCTTTTTGTGTGGTGGCATTTATTTTTATATTTAATGCCAGTTAATTATGGCTGCTGAAACGAGAATCATCTGAGGAGCAAGCATTGGGCTGGACGTATTGCTAGACAGACAGAACAGTTTCTGCATGAGGTCGGCTATAACCCAGTCATTGAAAACTGTCTTCTGTTAGAACCCTGACATTTCCAAACCATGTCCCTTTCCCTCCGTCTGCTTAGCCACTCTGAAGGCCAACTGTTAGGAATAACTTCTGTGGTGGCTCCAAGTGATATTATAGTCATAAAGTTGATGGTGTGAAGAAAAGTTGAAGGCACTAATTAAAAAGTCATGGAGACGATTGCCATGAGCTACCGAGGAAGACAGGTGATCAATAGTCAGAGCAAGGTCAGTGGTGTCCTAGCCTCTGGTGATCACTCTCAGAGGAACTGAGTTACAGCACCAAAGGGAATGAGATTCTGTTAGAGTCAACAAAGCCCTTCATTTTGACCCTGAAGAAAACATCTGAACGTGTGGTTGCTTGCTATGGTGTGTATGTGGGAATGTGCGACCCATTATTTCCATTCCAGCCATCAACAGAGTTTGTTTTTATTTTGGGGGACAGAGTTTCACTGTGTAGGACTGCCTGACCCAAAACTCCACTCTGTAGACCAGGCTAGCCTGCAACTCAAACAGATGTGCCTGCCTCTGCTTCTTGAGTACTGGGATTAAAGGTGTGTGCCACCGTGTCCAGCTCCACTAAGTTTTCAGTAGAAGTGAAAAGGACACAGATGTTCCTGACCCAGAGCCAGCTCCTCTCTGGCACTAAGATAATCAAAAAGGTCTTTTCTTAATACTTCTCTCACTTAAAACATTTTATTACAGATATCAGATCGATAATTGCTTTCCTAATGTCCTTACAGCATTCTGTTTTTGTGGTTAATAACTCAACTATTCTTTAACAACACAGATAGCAATCCCTTCAGTGAAGATTTAAAATATTCTCTAAGGAGCCAGAAAGTTGCACCAGTGAAGATAGACTTAATCTCTTCCAAGTCATTGATTTTTGAAATTGGCTTTAACCATCCTCTTTCAACCTCTCTGTGTTTGAAGTTGTAAACAGCATCTTGCTGTTTAAAGATGCTGCCTACATGTGATATGTTCTCTTCCATAGTTTCTGAGCCAAAGTTCTCTACACTATCCTCATCCTCTGTACATAAACTGAACTAAATCCAAGCTTTCGGTTCTGCCTTTCAATGGGTCTTTCAAGAATGAGCTAAGCAATGTCCATTTGCCACAGGATCTGACCCCAGATTGGCATCTCATCCCAGGCGCGCTGTGGTCTAGTTAGAGCATCTGTTTGACACATGTTGCCTGGGGGTTCCACTTCTGCACTAGCTGTGGGAGCCTCACACACAGAGCCTATACTCTGTAGCCACAAAATCCAGCCTTAACCTGAGGCATGGTCATATGCACTGTCTCCTAAGCATGACCTGGGGGTGGGGCAACTCAGTTGGCCTGGAGCAGCCCCTGTCACCTGTATTAAACACCTGCTAGCCCACAAAATAAAACTTCAAAAGCCTTCCCTGGTGACTAGTGGCTCACCCCATCAGCACCCATCCATCCTCTGCTGAGTGTAGTCTACACATCTCATAGTTGGATTAATGGAGGCGTCTTTAAGAGAATTGCTGTAGTCTGGACCATTAGGCAATTTCCAAATGCATACTAAGTATTTGTTGAATGGATGAAGAACAAATGGTGTTAGACATGTTCCTATGGGCTACGTCTAGTCTCTAAGCCATGAAAATGCTACACATTATTTTTAGCAATTTTTCTGTACATATTTGACCTGCTGCCTAGATTTTGCCTTCTTGGAACAACTTTCTCTACCAGTGTGTAGAAGTATGTTAGAAAAAAATCCATAGAGTAAAATAACGGGGTGAGGCCATGGGCAAGGCACAAATACAACTCACAAATAGTGTGTTCACTAAATTAAAGAATGCAGTCATATCAAAGGTATCAGAGAACATGAATTATTTTAGTTCAATTATTATATTAAATGTGATTTTACTGTGATTACCTTAAGTAAATTAAAATGTAATAAAACAAAATGATGGTTAGTAGAAGTCATAGACAGCTTATCTCGATCGTCCAAAATCACATCTTGTTTACAGAAAGGAAAGTTTGAAGCCTCTCAGAGCGGTTTTCTCATTCATTCCTGAGCTGTGATATGTATGACAGACATGGGTCCTTCCAGCTGTTCACATTGAGCTTAGTCGCAGGTCTAGTGAAGACATCGTGAAAGGCGGTGGTGTAGGGCAATTTGTTATATCTGCACTTTTAAAATTAAAATTATCACAGATTATTCCAAGAAGGGGTCAAACCACTTAGTGGAACATGGGAGCAAGAGGACATGTCTCTACTGCTCTCACATACATACCTCCTTTTACTCTTTTTTATTCATCTGTGGGGATCAAATGGCTATTGATCATATATTCAAGTTGCTGTCCTTTGTGTAGTGTCCAGGGTTCTACTATTTAAGCAAGTATTTGGCATCATATAACGAGCCAGGAACTGATACGCTTTAATACATCTTATTCACTTAAAATGAACTAGAAGGTACATAGAATGTTCCAGTTACAGGTTAGGATGAAGATTCAGGAAGGTAGTGTTTATAACAGTGACGGTATTAAAAATAAGATTTCTGAAACTTTCCTGGAGCCAGAATGTTTGGGGAATATAGAGGAATCTACTAAGTCAGTGTCCTGAGTTATGTTAAAATAGCACTTCTAGGTAATTTTTATCTTACCTATTATGGCAAAATTCTATTTTAAAAAATAGATGGAATACCTACTTAAACCCCTAGTTTTAATAGTGATCAACCAAAGCTGCAGATGCCTTTGTCAATTGCTTAGATTTTGCCATGTGGTGCTCTTATTTATCTACACTAAGTAAACCATCTAGATCTTTAAAATCATAAAATTTGAAAACTGAGTATAGCGCCTTAATCATAATCTCTGCAGTTGGAAGGCAAAAACTGAAAAATTAAGAACTCAGAGTCATCATTGGCTACGTTGTGAGTTCAAGGCCAACCTATCTTACACAAGACACTGTCTCAAAAATGGGTTGGTATCCAATGAGGTTCAATAACGATCTCATTTTACATACCCTTTATAATAACAGAAATAAGAAGAAAATCCAAAAAATGTAACATTAAGTAGAATTTGATTTCCATTAAACTGTAGCAAATGTGTTCTTGCAGGCTTTCTTTTTTGTATTGATACACACCAGACTGATAACCAAAACATATATTAAAAAACACAGAGTCATTCTTTTAAAGACATGTATAGTTCAGAAGATTAACCAGGGAGTAGGGAGATGGTTTAGCCAGTAAAATGCTTGCTATACAAGCATGGGGGGCTGAGTTTGGATCTCCAGCACCCATATAAAAAGCCAGTCATGGTGGCACACACCTGTGATCCCAGCACTTGGAGAGGAAGACACAGAAGAATCCCTGGAGCTCAGTGGCCACATAGTCTTGGTTGATCAGTGTTGTCTGGTCTTGGTGAGAGACCCTGCCTACAAGAACAAAGAGAAAGTGATAGTAGAACACACAGCATTGACCTTTGGCCTCCACATGCACACCTGCCAACACATGTGCACATAATTACAGATGCAAAACACACACAGGAAAAATATAAAATGCATATGTATAATGACTAGATCATATTTCAAAATAACCTATGAGCAAAGTCCAAAAAGAATAATGTGGACAGCAAATCCCACAGTGTGTCTGAAGGTGAGAGCACAGAATGTAATAGTTTCAGGGTTTACTTCAGGGATAAGACTTGACTGGACCTCTAACAAAAGACTTTTCTAAGCGAAGAATAACTTAAACAAAAAGCACAGCATCCAAAATATACAAATTGTTTGTGGAAATAAAAAGCAGGCAGGCTGGCTCAGGGTCACCCATGCTGAACTTCCTGGGGATCCACACTACAGAGGTTAGCAAAAGGTTATGGAAATCTTAGAGATTGATGAGGAAAGCAGCGAGCCCTGGGAGTTTTAAACGGGGGAGAATGATGACAAGTGATGATTTGGGGAGCGGTTACTGTGTGCCTAGAAAAGATCCCTTCAGGAGCCAGGGCGGCCATTCATAAGTACTCTGAGTTAGTTATAACATAGAAAAGATGAATGATTAAGAGAGAGCCAAATGACTTGGGAGAGATAACAGCAAGATGTGTGGGAAAACTACTTTGAGATTTTTGTAACTGGGTATTTGGCATGCTAGTCCCCTGGGGATGTCCTTTATACCCTGCCCTGGACTGATGTTAAGTGATAGAAACCACCACAATGCCATTTCTAGAGTGACTTCTAGATGATAAATTAGGAACAACTCCAAATCAATGTCTGACTTTCAGAGCCCCAAAGCCTTTAAACAAGAAATATAGATCCTAATATATGTATTCACACACAGACACACACACACACACACACACACACACACACACATTAAAGTACCTTAACGATAAAAAAATGTTCACTTCGTGATTTAGGCCTTTACAAAAGGTCCCATGAAGATGCAGGCATGCTGGCTCATAATTCCTCCTCCCCAGAGGACTAGAAGCTCTTGAAACTCCTTGGCTTATGGTAGGTCCCGACTCTGCTTGGGAAGTTTATTTTGCTTGGCTTTACGGGTTCCCCTCCTAGGAATCTAAACTGGTCTGTGATAACAAATTCATAGTAAGCAAATATATATTTGTTGATGGTTGTATATTTTTTCTAATGCTGGAGGTTCTGTGGTAAAGACAGACAAACATCTTTATCTGTCTGGAGTTGGCAGATTCCCTCTGGCTTTACTCTGTGGCTGATGACTGGGGAAGCACAAAGCCTAAGGAACTCTCCCTAGGCTTCTCGGCAGGGAGCACATTGGCTACTTGGCAGGACTGCCTTGTGAGCACTGGAACTCTGTCTGTGCTAAGCTGCTCTTCAAGTTGTCCTTGGGTCAGCAACAGTTCCAAGTTTCTTACAGGACCTCATTGATAACTCCAATGACAGCAATTGCCCTCCCCCTCCTCAGGGTATTCTCCTGCTATGTTGTCCCTGGGACAGGGCCCCCTTGCATTGGCCCTAAGACCATCACCTGCTAGAGCATTTTGTCTGTCTAAATGATACTGAGAAAAATGAGTCCCCAAGAAACTCTCCCTACTCTCAGAATCCATTTGCACCTCCCTGCTAACCTATTCTTGAACTCGAACCCAAAAAGGAGAATGTAAAAATCAAAGGCACTGACTATAAGAGAAGAGAAAAGACCCCCAGCTTCCTAATTTCCTCTACCACACAGGTCACAAGATGCTTCAGGAATTAAGACAGGGGAGAGGTATACAGAACATGACGGGCAGATGGGGCCTCAGATACATCTCTGGCGGGAGGGAACCCTCATGCCATCTCACCCTCCCCACCTGGGTAGTAAAAGATAAAATGAACTAAGCTCTAGGCTGGCTTTACTATTCCTCATTCCCTCCCCCCACACCTCTGCTTCCCTCTATCCTTTCCCCTCATCCCCTTCCCCCTCCGCTTTTACTCCCTTCACCCCTTCTCTTAGAGATGCTTTTATTCATTTGGATTCTATTCGTTTAGAAGAAAATACTTTTTCAAAGAATTTTAGTGCTCCAAAGGTAGGTATACCTAGCCACCACCATGCCGGTGTGATGTGGGAGTGTCATATATGAATCTGTTGATTTCATTGGTTAAGTAATAAAGGAACTGCTTGGCCCTCATGGGTTAGAGCATAGGTGGGAGGAATAAACAGAATAGCATACTGGGAGGAAGAGGAAGTGAGCTCAGACTCGACAGCTCTGCTCTCGGGAGCAGAGAAGCCATGCTCCAGTCTCCCGGACAGACATGCGATGAAGCTCCGACCCAGCATGGACGTAGGCTAGAATCTTCCCGGTAAGCGCACCTTGGGGTGCTTACACACATTATTAGAAATGGGCTAGTCCAGGTGCGAGAGTTAGCCGAGAAGAGGCTAGATATAATGGGCAAGCAGTGTTTAAAAGAATACAGTTTGTGTGTTGTTATTTCGGGCATAAGCTAGCTGAGCAAGGCGGCTGGGGTGTTGGGGACGCAGCCCCGGTCGCCCCTTATTTCAACAAAAATGACATAGGTATGAATAATTTACATTGATACGGATTTTGCGTTA
>JABTXL010008488.1:1225709-1290157 GCA_025134845.1 Neodon shergylaensis | reverse complement strand
GGCAAGCAGTATTTAAATGAATACAGTTTGTGTGTTGTTATTTCGGGGCATAAGCTAAGCTAGCAGGCAGCTTGGGGTGCTGGGGACTCAGCCCCAGCCGCCCTTAATTCAACACCGGTGAGATGAGTCTCTAGGATGGGGTACTTCTTCAGTGAACAGAGGCTCTCAAGAAAGACGTCTTACTCAGAGGCATTAGGCTTCACCTGGGAAATAAATTCTGTTTTGATTTTAAGGATTTGATCTTGCTCTTTTAGAAGTTCAGAAGTTTAAATATTTATTCACATGTAAATGACAATTGTTACTTCATCTCCATTTTTGTCTCTTTCATACAAAGGGTATAATAAAAAATTCCTTTATTATTAAGATTGCTTTTAAGAGAGACATCAACTGCAAAAAGAAGAAAGTATTAAGTGGTAGATTATATCTCAGTGTTCAACAGAGATATTTCTGGCTCAGTGGTCAAGAAAAGTAGTCCATTTTGCTTAAACATTACAATTACTATTGTAGCTTGCCTCGCTCATAACATGTCAGCTTACATCAAGAATGTGTTTTTATGTTAGAATTTGAGATGTAAAAGGGGTTTTCACCCATAGGGAAAAAACTAGTACCCTCTCCCCACCATGCCCACCAGCATTTGGGAGTACCCTCCCCCCACCCATCCCACCAGCATTTGAGAGTACCCTTCCCTCCCCGCCCCCCTGCAATTCCCATCAACATTTGGGAGTACCATAACTTGGTTGACTTCAGACAGAAAACTTGCAACTTCAGTTGAATAAGAAATGGTCAAGAATGAAGACATTTAAATCCGTGACTTCTACACAGAAGAAAAATGCCATAAAGACACATCACTACCCTCTCATAATCTAAATACTGCCATGGATAAAATGTACCCAAACTTTCAATCATGAGTTATAAGACATTAGCAAGACTTACAGTCAGTTGCTAAACAACATAGTCTCAGAATACAAGTGAGTTTTGTGCAGTTTCCTGGTGAATGATAACCATACCGGTCTTAATGAAATCGTATGGATAGTATCTAGAGTCCTGAGTCTCTGGAATGCAGAAGAAAAGTGCTCTTCTTTAAAAACAAAAGAAATGTGTTCTTCCTTAAAAAAAAAAAGCTGGTTCCAATCATTATCCACCCAAACTGTCTAATATCCAAGAGCAGCTGACACTCTCCAAGTCCAAGTCGGATCTGTATCCTCTCCTGCCTCCCTCCATTTGGCTGTGTAACCAAGGGTGATTTGGGTGTGGACATGGGTGTTGGGTTTCCTTTGCCTGCTCACTGAATGAATTGCAATAGCTTATTTCTAAAACACTTTCTGACTCGAAATACTGGCTCTAAGAGTGTTCAATCAGACCCCGAGCCATGAAATATCTTCCTGCACTACTTCCTCCCAATCATTGCCGAGCCTCCTTTGCTGGTGTGCCCTACCTGGGCCCCATCCTCTTCCCAGGCCGTCTGGGTCTTACCATCTCATTTCCTAACTCTGAATTCTCAGTGGTCCCTTAAGGTCTGTTCTGTTGGATAACGCTTCACAGGACAGGAAGACTTTTCTTAAAATAAAGGTCTTCATAATATCGAGGGCCCTTGAGCCCCCCTTGGGACTTGTCTGTCGCTCACTTTTATCTGGACGCCTAAGGTGTGTACCATCTCCTGTCTGCCACTTTCTTTCTTCTCTGGCTGTGACAGTTCCCATTCTATCTCATTCAGGCATCAGACACTCTTGTATTGCGTTCAGAATCTACACGCCTATTCTGGAGGGTAGATTTTTATTAAACTTTCTTATTAAACCTTGTATGGTGTTAAGCATTTAATAAACTATGCGTAGTCACACAACTGAAGTAGTAAACAGCTATACTTGGTTGGTTTGTTTTGCTTTTTTTTTTATACTCTTTAGTTTTTTGGCTCTTTTGCTCTTTTAGGGGCATGCCACCCAACTCCCGAATAAATCAAATATGGAATCTTAATTCTTACTTACAAATGCCCAGCCTTAGCTTGCCATGTTTCAAGCCAGCATTTCTTAAATTATCCCATCTACCTTTTGCCACTGGGCTTTTACCTTCCTCTATTTCTGTATGTCTTTCTTTCCTTCTTACTCCATGTCTGGCTGTGTGGCTGAGTGGCTGACCCCCTGGCACCCTCCTCTCCTTGTTCCCTTGCCATTCTTTTTCTTTCTCTCTTTGTCTCCTTCTATCGATTTTCTCTGACTGGAAGCCCCGCCTATCCTTTCTTCTGCCTTGCTATTGACCGTTCAGCACTTTATTTGACCAATAAGGTGTTTTTAGACAGGCAAAGTAACACAGCTTCACAGAGTTAAACAAATGCAACATAAAAGAAAGCAACACATCTTTGCATCATTTAGCAAATGTTCCACAGCATAAACAAATGCAATACGTCTTAAAATAATACTCTACAACGAATAGCAGAATTGGTATCCACACCATCTCTGTCTAGTGCCAGAATACAAGATCGGGAAAAAATGCATACCCTCACCCCTATTTCTCCTGACAAATGACTTCTCATGTGATATAGCCTTCTTCTTTTCCCAGCTCCAGCTTGAGGTAGTGTGATAGAAATACCTTCAGAGAGATGCAACTGCTGGACAAGAAAATACCAAGCAGTTGTCTGTGTCTGTGACTCAATGGCTATGGTAATCAACTGCTAACCACAAGGTCAGTGGTTCACTTCCACTCCTTACTTGTGTAGCCTGGTGAGAGATGGCTCAGGGGGTGAAGGTACTGTCTACCAAGCCCGGAAACCTGAGAGTTCCAGGAACCCACATGGTAGAAAGGGAGAAACAACTCCCATAAGTTATTGTTTAATCATGCATACACACTCACACACCAACACACACACACACACACACACAAAATAACAATAACTATTTAAAAAAGAAAAAGAAAATACTGAGCCTCACGAATGCTCCAGTGACTCAAGGGGAGAAGAGGGAAATCTTTTTCTTTGACTGATTAACAGTAACTTAAGTCAGTTAGGTAACTGTTTCTCCCATATGTGAGTCATTTTAAGATTTCAAGGGTTTAGTAAGAAACCATTGACTGTGCATTTTGGGTGGGGTGTGCATGTCTGAACCAAAAATTTTACAAATATTCATAATTGTAGCCAATTTATTGAGCAATAAATTCAATGGCTGAGGACGTCACCCCTTTATAAAAGAAGGAACTCTATTAAATGATGGTAGAGATGCATTAGCTAAAAATATTAAATCTAAGAGTTCTAATCATGATGAACAATCTGACAACCACTGTGAAAATGTTAGTGGGTCTGTGAATCACAAATCTCTCTCAAGAAATCAGAACTTGGGCTGGAGAGATGTTCAGTTCTCAGCATCCACAGGATGGCTGACAGCTGTCTATAACAACAGTTCCAGGGGATCCTACTCCTCTTCTGGCCTCCATGGTCACTAGGCATGCATGTGGTACATACAGGCAAAACACTCATAAAATAAAAAATAAAATCTTTTTAGAAAAAAAATCGAACTTTATAACTTTTGTCCACATTTCAGAAATATCTGAGAAATCATTATAGAAAATTTGCCTATCTAAACAAGTTTCATTATTTTGTTTGATGACCGCAAAGTACATGAATTCTGCTAGAAACCCTAATACTCTTTTGTGGTACATAAAATTCAAGCTGAGTCCACTTGCTTCTTTGTAAAAAATTTTTTTACAAATAAAATTTTTTTATCCAACTTTGTAACTGTTGGATAAACCAAGAGTTATCCTAAAATAATAATATTCAAATAACATGAAAAGCATGTTTTGTTACATCAAATGCGTGCTATCCTGACCCTTGTCTTGCTTAAGAGTGGAATTATATAATACGCTATAAACACAGTAGAAACCTCCTGGGGTCCTGAAGATTTGATCCTGTTCAGAGGGGACGGGAAGTGGAACACAGCACAGAACATGACCATTTTATTGTTACATAACCAACAGAGAAAAGAAATCTAGTATCTTGTACCTCTTTAGCATTCAAATGCTTTCCTTTTCAAATATATTCTTAAATTTCAATGTACCAAAAAATTATACACACGATGCAAAATATTTCGCATGTAATATATACTTTTATATTATAAATGATAACATATTCTAAATTTAAATAATAAATAAGAATAAGTTATATATGTGTACTTTTAAGAATATATTATACATAAAAGCATGAATTCCATCTCTATAATACAGTTAATATGTATCTTTCCATTTTTATGTATATAATTTTGTAATAAATATCATTTTTTTCTCTGTATAATTTCATACAATATGTTTTTATCATATTTACCCCTAACTCCTCACTTAACTCCTCCCAGATACACTCTCACCTCCCTATATCCCCGTGCTTTATGTCTTCTCTGCTTTAATTCAATGTTTCATGGACTCCATTCCTGCTCTTCACTTACCTGTGTGTGTGGAGCCATCCGCTGCAGTGTGGTTGACCTACCAGGAGCAACACCCTTAAAAAACTGATGGTAGCTGGGCTCAGTGGCGCCTGCCTTTAATCCCAGGGAAGCAGAGGCAGGCAGATCTCTGTGATTCGAAGCCAGCCTGGTCTACAAAGAGAGTTCCAGGACAGTCAGTACTACACAGCAAGACCTGGTCTTGAAAAACAGGGAAAGAAAAAAAAAGACTGTCCCTCTCCCCCAAATGTTCATAATTCTGCAGTTAGCGGTGGGCCCTCTAGAACCCACTCCTCCCCTATGCTAGAATGCTGACCTGCTTGCTCTTGGGCTGATCTGGTGTAAGCAACCACAGCTGCTATGCGCTGGTGAGCCCTGGGGCAAGAGTAGAAATGGAAGTGGTCCATACGTACATGTTTAAAAGTTATGATTTAACTGACAGTTGAATGTGATGTGCCCTACGCTTTTACCTTGAAATATACTTTCGTGACTAACAATACAAATTAGAAATGGGTGGGGGGAGGGAAACTCTTGTCAGAAGGTGAAAGTTTAGGGCAATCCAGCCTGACCTTGGCCCTGACCTATGGCTTCTTTTCCCCACAGGGGCCTCAGTCCTGTGCAAAGGAACTCAGCTGAGCCTACAAGTGTGCACATAAAGCTGCCCTCTGCCATCGCTAAGGCTTGAGAATAGACACTCAAGTAGTTTATCAGTCCTCAAGAAGAGGGAAAGGTGAGCGAGAGATCCACGAAGCACTGGAGACAAGTATGGAAGAGTTTTATCAGAGAATGTGAAAGTCTTGGGCACTGAAAGTGTAGGAGAAAGGATATAGGCTTCAAGAGGGCCCACACTCCTTGGGCCTGTGGACTCTCTGCTCTTGTCTGTGTTGGTATAGGAGCAGGGGTACTGGAGAAAAGAACAGGGTGGTTCCTAAGCACAAGCCCACCCCAGGAGCCATTCTGTTGGCATCTGAAGGAAGTCAGAGAACCATTGCCTTTGAGAAAAATTTTAGCAGGCTTGTCTGAAATGGAAGCCAAAGCCATGAATGACCACGATTCAAGGACAAGACAGAGCATGACTATCCTGAGGACAGAGTCAAGAGATGAAATAAACACCAAGATCGTGTGTAAAGAATCTGGGAAATGTGTGTTGGAAAGAGGCCTTTAGACCAAAGTGGAACTCTGTGAAAGAGTCTGAACCTAGGTGACTTAAGGTTGTCTTTGATTAGTTTAGTAAGGAGAAAAGGCATTCCAAAACTTTCACAAATTCCAAGGAGGTCTCTAGATGGTCACAGATTAAACAATAGATTAGTGCTAACCTGATGGGGGATTGGGTCCTGTGAACTCTCTTTTCTTCTCTCTCCCTCTCCCTCTCTCTCTCTCTCTCTCTCTCTCTCTCTCTCTCTCTCTCTTTCTCTCTGTCTCTGTCTCTGTCTCTCTCACACACACACCTATAAAAAACTTTGTTTCAACAAATAAACCTGAATTCTTTTATATTTTTCAAAAAAGAATATTTTGTGATTTTTAAATGGATAGTTTAATGCTATGAAATGAATGCATTTTTAATTAATGACAAAAATAAACATATATCAAAAGGTTATACATCAGAAATTCTCGGCAAGGTAGTAAGTCCCTAAACTAACTTTCCCGTTTCTCCTTTTAGGACACTAAATTTTTTTACGCTGAAGCTAACGTTTCCAATATATTTCATAAAATTCTTTCAGATTGAATGCTAAGATAAAGAGCATCTGCATTTTTACATAATGAAATATGGCTCTGTAGCAATTTGGGGAGGGAACATTCTTTCCCTTCATAGAGCAGAACAAAACCACAAAGGCGTGGATTGGCTCCAGCATACTGTATTGTTCTGTTACTTAATTGTGCATTGTATTTTAGTTGTAACAAACATGACCTTCAAAACGAGGTTGGGAAGGGTTTGCCTCCATTATATTTTCAATCTCTAACCACAGTTCCAAAAAAGAGTTAATAAATACTACTTACTTTCTGCAACTTTTTTAAAAACGTGTATAGGAAGCATCAAGCTCGTCCTGACCAACTCACCTTTTCTGTCCAAAGTACCAATGTCAGCAGCTTTTGGGGCAGACAATTGCCTTGGACCTTTGTGGCTATTGTGGGAGGGTATTGGCTGTGTTTTGCATATGCTACTTTGTATCACTATCATTACAACTTACCAAGTATCATCCATGTGACAAGGCTCATTTAAGGTAGAGAAGATACAGCCAGAGCTTGATTATTGACAGAAAGGTATTTGAACAGAGCTAGATTCATATTGCTATAAAAGCACAAAGGAGGAAAGACCTGCTGCCTGGGGTGGGCACAAGAAGGGAGAGGCAGAGCAGGAAGTCATAGGGGGGTATTTGGAAGAGTGTGCAAGGGTAAGAATTGTTGTAGAATATTACTTTAACTAGGAAAAGATTGCTACATTTGTTTATGCCATGGAATATTACTTTAACTGTGTCAAGGTGTGTTACATTTGTTTATTCTGCATTTGTTTAATTATGAAAGATGTATTGTATTTGTTTCACCTTGCCTGCCTAAGGCACTTGATTGGTCTAATAAAAAGCTAAATGACCAGTAGCCAGGCAGGAGAAGAATAGGCGTGGCTGGCAGGCAGAATAAAAAGGAGACATGAGACGAGAATGAGGGAGAAAGAGAGGGACACACCCAGGACCAGAAATCAGGCAGCCACCAGTCCGCCAGACAATGGAGGAAGAAGGAAAGTAAGGTATACAGAAAGAAAGGTTTAAAAGTCCCAAGGCAAAAGGAAGAGGTTAACTTAAGAGCCAGAAACGAGCCTAAGCTAGGCCGAGTAGTCATAATTAATAAGAAGTCTTTGTGTCATGATTTGGGAGCTGGTTGGTGATCCAAAAAAGAAGCTAGGTGCAAAGAACAGAACATAGTAAAAATTCAGATATTTGATCATGTGTACCACATACATGCACGCACATGCACACAGACCAGTAAATTTTATATACCAAAATATTGTATAAAACAAAAGGAGTGTTATGAACCTAAAAGCTGAATGCGGAGCTAGAAAGACAGGAATACCACTACACAGTCTGTGGAGGATCCCAGGGTCCTATAAGCAGACTGTTCTCAAAGCTTATGCCTGAAGGTGAAAACAGCACCTAAGGATATTCTGCTGTTTTACTAACGAGACCTGTGATGACTAATCTTCATTGTCAATTTGACTTAGAATCACCTAGGAGACACACCTCTAGGTCTGTCTGTGACAGTGTTTCTGAGTAACGGTGGAGGTATTAGTTCAGCAACTGAATAAGAAAAGGGAGAGAGAGAAAGAGAGAGAGAGAGAGAGAGAGAGAGAGATCCAAGTGAGCAACATCATTCCTCTCCGCCCCTGACCACAGATAGTGTCACCAACAGCTTCACATCCCTGCCACTGTGCTTGCCAGACAGCTGAGCATGTCCCCTGGACCCACGAGTCAAAAACCAATCCTTCTTCCTCATCCTGCTCCTGTCAGACATTTTCTGTCACATCGATGAGAAAAGTAACGAACGAATACAAATCCTTTAGAAGAATTCAGACTGTGCCGAATTCCACTTTATAACGGAAATTCTAGGAGAGTTCACAGCCACCTCAGAGAAAACACACATAAGACTTTGCCATGTCTAGCTTCTTAGGGGAAGAAAGTTGGACAAACCACACTGTTTTTTTTTTTAATTTTTTTTTTTGTATCTACCATGGGTAAATAAAAGCCTTTGTTGAGACAGAGGTAGGGAGACTACAGGGCAGGCAGCCACCAAGCAGCTTCCTAGTCTAAGGCCACACTTGCCCAGGGCAAAATGACTAAGGCAAACATTGGGGGATACGCACGGGCAGCTCTGAAAAGCACAGGGCTACACAGCCTAATGCTGTCTAAGCTAACAGGATACATAAACCCCTCTGGGCACCAACCTGGAGCGCACAGGTTTCCACATGCCCCTGCCCTGCCGTGCCAGGGTAGAATACAGCTGCCCCCGCGCCCTCCCGCCAGCAATGTTCAAATATTCATCTGGCCGCATTAAAAATGTAAGTTAAAAACCATACTTGATTAGCAAACGTTGCTTATAGAGTAGATTTTTTAAATTTTCACTGCAGGCGTTGCGGTACGTCATAATGCAGTGGTGGCCAGGGAGCTGGTGGGGGCTCTTCCGCTTTCTGGTTGTTACTGTAGCTTGTGAGGGAGGCGTCATGGCTTGGCTTCCAATGGCTGCTCTAGGCTCATCCCCGACCCACATGAGTGTCAGTAGGAGAGTCAGTGGGTGTTCTGCCCAGGGCGCAAGTGTCAAGCTAGACTTCTTTTTTTCAAATGATTGTGTGGAGTGACAGAAGATTAGGAAATGGTTATAGCCGCTGCCTCTGCCCCTCTTCTACCCGCTCCTTCCCTCTGTCTCCTCTCCTTTTCTTTGCCCTAAGGCTTGGTTTCTGTCATTGGCAACGAAGCCATCCTAAATGATGCATTGCAGTCCGTTCATCTCAGCAATCTTTGCCAGTTTAATGATCCATGGGGTACCCACAAGTGAACTGCAGACAAGAAAGATTTGAGCAGGAATAGTAGTAGGTTTGTGGGTTTATAGAGAGATCACTGCAAACTTACACATTCCTTCAAAGCAGCGTGAGGTGATGAGACTCAAGACGGCAGAGGCTGCTTGTCAAAGGAAAATTCTACAAGCACAGGTCAGTGGGCACTGTGCCAAGCCATAAACCAGTTGTGAGAAGCAAGGCTCAGCAGTCACACGAGTGAGGCCAGTGTCATGGATTAGTAATGTCACTACTAAGACTCAGGTAAGGGCAAAATCAGAAAGTGGAGTCCAGGCACTAAGGTGGCACTTCGGAAATACTCGGGGCAATGTCAAATGGATGAGGCAGAACACCCTGGGACAAACAACTTACAACAAGCTTCCTTGTAATGGTCGTTTTTTGCCATGGTAGTTTTTGCCACGGCTGACCCTGAGGGTGACTTATTCGGCTACTGCGGGAGCCTCCCTGAATTTCTGACCTGGTATCCCAATTGTCACTTTTCCCAGAGAGAAGCCAGGAGGGTTCTCACAGCAGCAGCCAGGAGGCTTAGAGGTTAGACTCTTCTTCCACGCTCCTGCCATGGCTGGAGAGAGACTCGCCTCTTGACTCTCCAGGCTCCTCGGCAGCTTCCCTTCAGACAGCGGAATCTCCCAATGTCTAGGACAGCTCCATGAGCCTGGAGGTTAAACCCCACTTCCTTTCACACAGCTGTGAAACATTTCACAGGGTTGATGTGAGGATAAACGAGATGGTGCAGAGAATGCATTTCGCAAAGCCGCACACTCGCTGACCGCTCAACAAAGTTAGAGAGCGTGCCAGCTGACACGTTCAATGATGTGCCTAAGAGCGACGCCAATCCCTTCATTGGTACTCTCCGAAACCCAGCCAGCATGTGTTGTTTTGTTTGAAAGCCTACGGGTCTGTTGCTAGGCTGTTTACTCTTTGGACCCATCCTGCAGCCCTAGAAGACTCCTACTGCAGGTGAAGGGGTCAGGAAGGGTTTGGCTCTTGCTTCTAGAAGGGGGTGGGGAGCACCTGGCAGCCAAGCGGCAGCTGAGTCACACAAATGGTATTTGGATAAGGTGGAGGGAGCCATAGAGGAGCCTGCCTCCCGGAAACTGGCTCCTCTCTCATTCATCCCAGCTGCCATCTTTCATCACTGCCCTCCCCCAGATGTGGCGGCCAACTCAGTCTCACAGACTCCCCTCCCACACCAGAAACATGTCGAGACTTCGCTGCCTGGTGGAGTCCTCCTAGGAACGAAGCACGGTCCGTCTGTGAGAGGTAGAGAGCAACGGCATGATAAATGGTTCAGACAAGGACTAATATTTTTTTGCTCGTGCAGTCAGAGAAGAAAGTTTGTTGCTGAGGGAGTTTGGGGATCATGGGAAGAGACACCGTTTTTGTGTAGAGAAGGCTGGGAGCCACAGGCAAAAGCCAAAAGTTGCCACATCTACCAATGCTGGACCAGAGAAGCCTCTGCTTGGACAATTGCTTCCAATGAGTCATGCAGTCAAGGCGGTGTTGTCTCCCACATCAGCCAGGCAACACTGGACACAGTGGCAATTAACTGGGCTCATCTGAAGCCAGAATATAACCTCGGGGGAAAGATAAAGTTCATTTGGATAGTTACACTCCATTGTTGAAAGTATGAGACTTTCTGAATGTTTTAGATTTAGAAGTTTAGAGTGTTAAAGTTTTAGACTGTTCCCATCCAGTGGTTTTACATCATCGGAACAAAAGCTGGAAATCGCTTCTGCGGTCGCAAAGCCCCATTGAAAATGGCTGGTGGGAAGTTAGTGATACTGAGTTCCCACCTCCCCCTGCAAAGGGCCCTGGAGGAAACTGGGTGCTCCTTCTCAGTGTGGTTTCATACACAAAACCCAGTAACAACACCCTCCTTGGGTTCTCAAGTAAGAAAATAAGGCTATTGTTTTCTGAGTCTCACGTCCTACATGAGTGCTTCACGGCATTGTCTGACAGGAAGCTCCCAGAGGTTGATATCACGGGGCCAGCTCTCTCCCTTGTTTGCAATCAACAGATGATAAAGTTATAAGAACATTGTTCGTAATCACGAGACCCCAGATTTATATTACTGATTTTAGATCCACAGTATCTGACACAGGTTAGTCTTCGTTCTGGGACACACTTGAATTTAATTTCACTTGTGTTCCATTTCAAACTATTCAATACAGAGCATTCCACCTTGGTAGTTCTCTCTAAAATTTTAGGAGTAAGATTATAGTACAAAAATATAGGTTGCAAAACACAAAATGAACCTTTTAGATTGGTTAGTGGGAGAAAATGAAAACTGTTTTAACTTCATATGGTTGTTTGATTGCCATAGGTCTCTTCTCGGTATTTTGTTTAGCATTCTCTGACTCAAAGATGGTCAAGAACAAAAGGCAATACACTGACTTACAAAGGATGCCAATTTTGTTGGGGGCGACACATGACCAATCATCTCCTTCTGTACTGGTCCATCCTAGCGTGCCTTCTCCAGGTTTGGACACAGGTATCAGAGTTTCCTAGCACCTCATTCTTATCTGTGTCCTGATGACTCTGAGGATGGAAATTTTATTAACCCTTGTTTCACAGTTGCACTAACTGGCTCAGAGGAGGAAAGCCATTTATAGACTATCACAGAGGCACAGAACAGGCTCCCAATCAGCTTCCCTGAGCCCTTAGACAACTAATGTCTGTGTTCTACTAAAGCGTTTAGCCTCTTGTAAGCGTTCAGCAGCCTTCCTAACTAAGAGAGGTAATGGCCTGCTCAGTTTGTAATACAAATACAAATCAAACCACAGCTGAAAGACACAAAGCCAGGGCCCAAAACAGTGATTCACCACCTACCTTGTGAAAGACAGTGGTAATTCTGGGTCAAAGTCTAATGAACGGATGTGCGCATAGCAATTAGCTGTGCAGGCACCCTGACTGGCAATCTTGGCAGAACAGCTGGGATTGTCATAGAAACTGGACCCCTCTCTGCTCTGCAGAAGAATTCCACGTGGCTGATTCAGGGTAGAGCCGGCTGCTGAGGACTCCCCTTCCTCTCCAAAGCTGAAATTCTGCCCCTTTAATTCTGCCTTGTTACATCTTCCAACAAGAAGCAATGCAAGGGCCGGGTAGAGGGCACAGCTGGAATGAAAAATACAGGGACATCACCTGTCAATCATCTCTACCACTTTGGAATGTCTGATAACAACTCACAATGCTTCAAATAGCAACTTCTCGAATCTGCCTGAAAACAGTGAGGAAGGTCATGTGCTTGCCATGTAACTGTGTGGACCTGAGTATGGTCCCCAGAATGCATGTAGCACAGAACTTGCTGGTCAGTCAGTCTAGCAAGTCAGCAAACTCAGGACTCAGGGTTCAATAAGAGACTGTCTCAACAAATAAATGGTGGACGGTGCTTAGGAAGACACCTGACATTCACCTCGAACTTCTATACCCTTGTTCACACACATTTAAATATACTCACACACACACACACACCTTAAAAAGGACCAGGTACAATCAACTTTGTTCATTTCCTTCCCTCCATTAGTAAGCCTCATTGTTTATAACCAAGGAGAATAATATAATAACGATGGAGAATACACTCCATTACCATAATGTTTTAGCTCTGCAAATGTCCAAACATCTTCATAATCTTCTGAAGAATAGAAAAAAATATTATTAATCTAATTATCTGTCTACTTGAGTCAGCCATTGTGTATGACTGGGAAGACCAAGGGCAGAGAATTGGGGAAACAGAAGTTGACAGAGTGCCTGATAGAACCTGAGCATTTCATTTCAGTTTCTGCTGTTCTATGCTCTATTATCACATCCATCCTGCGAGAAAGAAGCCGGTGCGCGGACAGGAAGAATAATCAGCCCTCGGTCCCACAGACAGTTGGGATTCAAAGTCAGGGCTCCCCAGCTCTAAACCTTCTATTCTTTCTGTTCTCACAGTTCACACACATTTATTTATTCCATATGCACCCACATTTAGAATCACAGCAATGGAACTGTGACGGTCACCATCCCATTACTGTGATAAAACACCTGAGGCAATCAGTTTTTAAAAGGAAGGGCTTCGGGGCTGGAGAGAAGGCACAGTGCTTATGAGCACTGGCTGTTCTTACCGAGGATGTGGGCCCCATTCCCAGCACCCACACGGCAGCTCACAACCATTTTTAACCCCAGTTCCTACACCTTCTTCTGGCCTCCATGGCACTGGGAAGGCACAAGATGCACATACAATCATGCGACCAAAATAGTCAGACACATAAAATAAAAATAAATAAATCTTTATTTTAAAAAGTAAAAATCTAGGTTTGTCTCACTGTTTTGGAGGTTTTGTAGTCAGTTTGGCCCCTTGGTTTGGGACATATATGCAAAGCCACCAACCTGTTGACATAAAGAGTGGAGGACTGCTGTGGGACAATGGTTTTACCCTGTAAAGATTTGTTTCTTGTGCTTGTTTAATAAAATGCTGGTTGGCCAGTAGCCAGGCAGGAAGTACAGGCAGGGTGACCAGGAAGGAAGTAAAGGCAGGGCAATAAGAACAGGAGAAATCTGGGAAGAGGAAAGATTCAGACTGCAGTTGTTATCCAGACACAGAGGAAGCAAGATGTGACTGCCTCACCAGAAAAGGTACCAAGTCATGTGGCTAACATAGACAAGAATAATGGGCTAATATAAAATGTAAAAAAGAGTTAATAAGAAGCCTGAGCTAATAGGCCAAGCAGTTTGTAATAAATGTAGACCTCTGTGTGTTTTCTTTGGGACTGAATGACTGCAGGACGAGATAGGATAGAAATCTCTGCAACAGAGGACCAAGGGTTTTTATATCCCCTCAAGGGCAGCCCCACAGTAACAAGAGAAATTCACATTAGGCTCCACTTTAAGACTGCACCACCTCCCAAAAGGAGGGAGACCAAGCCTGTCACATAATAGCCTGAAGGGGACATTTATCCAAACTCCTAACACCTGGAAATAGATGTATTACAGAAAAAATTTGAAGTTTACACTGATGGGAACCCAGGTAAATAAAATCAATTCCCTCTCTCCCATTCTCTATACCTTCTTAGCCACCATCATGTTCTTAATCGGCAAAAAATTCGTAGTGATGAGCTGCGTTGCTTTTACTTTTAATTTTTAAAATTTGCTGTGTGTTAGCTTGCAGGGGCCACATAGCAAACTCCATTTCACCATTCCTTGGCTAGGTAATGACATTTGTAAAGTGTATTTGAAAAGAAACTCTCATTCCTTCAGGCTCAGAATTTCCCTCCAGATGAACATGAATGCGAGGCTGTGAATGATGAACCAAATGAATAAAACTCAAAGGCGTGAGTCTCAGATCTATCCTTGGGACCAATGGCAAAACTCAGCATCAGAGTCTGTGTCCACAGAACAATCTGTGCCCCTACAGGGAGGTATGTGTTCATTCATTCAGCGTGAAAATACAAATACGTTACTGCAGCACCATGTTCCAGTGTTTGATGAGACTATCCACATCATCACTACCACCAAAGTACCTACCACGGTAGATACAGTAATTGCAAACAAAAGTCTGTCCTGCCCAAGGAGCTCAGAAGAAGAAAATTGGCATATCCATAGCTATGGAAGGAAACATGAGATCAGCATCTATGAGCAGGACACTGCTAAATCTCCAGGAATTGTCTAAACGTCTTTTATTATTTCAGTTGTGATCAGAATCCAGAGTGCTCCTTAACTACCTCCACACTGGACATGAGATTGCATTTGGTCTCTGCATTTCTCCTTAAACTGTCATCAGTTTTCTGGACTGGCTTTTCTCTTTCTACTGAAGTGAGCTTTTATCCATAAAACTTAATGCTGGTTTTTTTTTCATCTTTTTGCTTTGATAATCCGAACCAGTACTATGTCATGGTAAGTTTTTTTCTCTCTTCTTCTTCTTCTTCTTCTTCTTCTTCTTCTTCCTACCCCTCCCTTCCCCCGCTCTAATATCCCAGACAATTCTTCCCTCAACCCCAAATCATATTCCAGCGCATTATGGGTTGTCATAGGCCTTGAGCACATTTCCTTCATCTCAGGAACGTCGTCTTAGTTATCTTTGATCTTTATGACATTGGCATGTTTTCAAGCATCTACATCAGCCATTTAGGAGATTTTCTACATTTTAGTTTGTCTGACCGTTTCCTCTCTTTGTTAAGCATTTTACGTACATGATGTGGTTTATTACATTCATATCACATCAGATACCTAAGGTCAGCTTAGCCTAATAGTGGGCATGCTGATTTTTATCTCTTGGTTCAAATAATGTTTAAAAAAAACATTGTCAATGCAAATGTACTATTTCCCCTTAGTAATTTTAAGGAGTTTTTCAGGATATTGCTTTGAAATACCATATTCTGTGCTCTGTAATCGTTTTAATGTTGGTCTCAGTGGTCTCAATGATGTTTATATGAATACTTTATTATGTCAAAAGCCACAAGGTAGATATTTTTCCTAGCCTACCTACCACTTCTTCTAAATTCATCACCAATTATTTCTTATAAAAGCGAAGCTCTAGCGTTCGACCCAGCTCATTCTTGTCGGGGCACCATCATCAGTTTTGCTGGAACTGTTTGAAGAAACAATGTATAATAATTGATCGTTATAATTTTAATTAACTGTTAGTAAGCAAAGAAAATAATAGGTTTGAAGCACGATTAATAAAAACTCAGAGACAGAAATTGTGGTTCAACCTGAAGATCAGAAAAGCAAAGCAACCAGCCTCTGGCTCTTACCTCTACTGCAGTCTGAAATAGCGATCCTGCCTCCAGGGATCCCAGAATGAGACTATGTCTGTGAGCTGTCTCCTCCTGTTTTATACTCCTCTCTAGGGCTGGGATTAAAGACATGCACCACCCGATTTCTATGGCAAACTAGTGTGGCTACTGAGACTAAAGGTGTGTGTTACCATTGCCTGGTCTGTAAGGCTGACCAGTGAGACTGTTTTACTCTCTGATTTTCAGGCAAGTTTTGTTTATTAAAACACAAATGAAATGTCACTACATAGGTTTGATTGCAATATTTAGACACATGTATATAACATACATTGCTCTTCTTTACCTCTCCCATTGTGTTATCTCATCTCCCTTCTCCAACCTGCTATTTCCTTTTCCTCCAAAATAGACCCCTCTGGCTTTTGTGATATATATATATATATATATATATATATATATATATATATATATATCCAGGTTCTGCATATTAGAGAAAATGTGATGTTTGTCTCTTTCTCCATTACTCTTCTGCCCCCTTTCCACCCCTTGTGATCCATTCTCCCCCTGCCACAGTCTTACTTTCTTGTTTTTTATTTCCTCTTTAGAATATGTTTTTGTCCATTTATTTTTAAGTAGCATACAGAGCAATGAGCTTTAAGATAGCATTTTCAGACAGTCTTTGTTCTTATTGCCCCCCTATCCCTGCTGGCACGTCCCTTCTGCTTTTAGGTCACATGTGTTACATCACTCTCTCCTCCACCAAGACCTCTTCTTCCTATCTTTCTTCTTTAAGATTTATTTATTTTTGTTTTATGTGTATGCGTGCTTTGCCTGCGTGTACATCTGTGTGCCACATGTGTGCCTGGTGTCTGCAGAAGCCAGAAGAGAACACTGGATACCTAGAAACTAAAGTTAAATATGATTGTGCACAACTATATGTGCTGGGAACTGAACTCAGGTCATCTGCAAAGGCCATCTCTCTAGACTCTTTCTCTTTCATTGATACACTGCCCTTCAAGTTTCATTACCTACATTTCCATGCATGTATACACACATACACAAATTAAAATCTGGTATTTACATATCAGATAAAACATACAGCATATGTCTTTCTGAACCTGGTTTATTTCAGCGTACCAATTTCCTATTCCATCTGTTTTGCTGCAAATGTCAGGACTTCACTGTTCTGTAACAGTGAGCGAAATCCCATTGTGTGTATGTAACATATTTTCTCTACCTACTCATCTGTTGATGGACATCAAGCCTGGTTCCAATTCCTTAGCTTTGGGGATCGTGCAGCTTTGGGTCATGTACACAGGAGTGGTGTAGCTGGGTCAAATGATCAGTCTGGTGTCAGGAGTTTGAGAAACATCCATACTCATTTGCATAGTGTCTACACAAGTTTGTAGTACCACCAGGAACACATGAAGGTTCATCTTTCCAAACATCCTTTCCAGCCTTTGCTGCCATTTGTTCTGATGATCGGCATTCTGACTCCAGTGGAGAGGAAGTTCAATGCCTTTCAATCTGCATTTTCATTGATCCATGCACCTACTTTTGATGCAGAGAGGTTGAATTTTTTTCAAATGTTCACTTACTATTGGTGTTTCTTCCTTTAAGAACTGCCTATTCAATTCCTTTGCCCATTTATTAATTGATTAAATGTTGTGTTTGTTTTTGTTAGCAGTTTGGTTTTGCTTTTGTTTTCTTTTGAGGTGTGTGTGGTAGTGTTTACTATTCTGAGTTCTGTTTGGATTGTAGATATTAATCCTTATCAGAGATATTGTTGGCAAAGATCCTCTCCCATTCTAAAAGATGTCTCAACGTTCTGTGAAATGTTTCCTTTGATCTGCTGAAATATTTTAATTTTACTCACTGCTGTTTGGCAAATCTTACTATCATGTGTCTCCTGAGCTACTGGAGTTCTTTTTAAAAATTCTTGTGTATTCCTATATCTCGAAATACTTGCCTTTAATTTTACCTTGGGACTGTTTGTATCCCATGAATTTTTTTGCTTCATCTCTTGATCATGTCCCAGAGTCCTTACAAGTGTGCTTTCCTCATTGGTTTTTGTTTGTTTGTGTCCTTGCTTTTTTCTTTGATGTCTAAATGTGGTATTTACTTGCCCTGTCTGCCATCTCTGAAATGCTTTCTTCTTAATGTAGTCTATTGGAAGATATAGATCCCTGGCCCCTTGACTTTCTTTGCCTGCAGCTGCTCTGAGCAGGAGACCTTGATGGCAGGATGGTGGGCCGGCAGCTGAAAGATCCAAGAGCTGGGTGTGGCTAAGGATCCCTAAATAAGATACCCCTGAGCACAATAAAGTTGACATTTGGTATTCTTGTATCAAAGATGACCCATGTCCTCCTCCTCCTCCTCCTCCTCCTTCTCTCTCTCTCTCTCTCTCTCTCTCTCTCTCTCTCTCTCTCTCTGTGTGTGTGTTTGTGTGTCTGTGTGTGTCTATGTTTGTCTATGTGTTTTTGAGTCTCAGCTTAGTTCCCAGCTCGCATACCTGTCTTGCAGTGACATGGGAGCTTACAGGACCATCGTGATTTTGCAGGACTGGTCGGGTTTTTACAGTAGTTTATCGTTAATGCTTTCCACTATTGTTGAGTTTGACTGATTTTTTTTTTCATTGCAAACATTTCTGCTTGTTTGTTTCCAGGAACTCCCCTTGCTAAATTTCATTCCTATGTTACTGCCTTTCTGGAATTTCTGTTGCAGGCTTTCTAAGCCAGCTCAGACCTCATTTCCTAACTCTGCTCGCAGGGCTTTCTGAGGTCATCCTCACATGCAGATTTTTGAATCGTTTGTATGGCATGTCAGTCCTTGGGGATGATCATCGAGAGGGGCTTTATTCGAGATGGTTTTGCATATCTGTGTGTGTTCTACCTGCAATTTTTCTGTATCACTGGCATTTCTGATCCCTGCAGGGTCCAGAAGAGGTCATTCAATCTGGAGAACAGGAGTTACAAGCTGTTGTGAGTCACCACGTGGGTGCTGGGACTCAAATCCTGATTCTCTAGAAAAGCAGCGGTTCTCCTGGCCTTGAAGCTATTTCTCTAGCCCTACAAAATGATTTATTTTATTTTTTTTATTAAAGATTTCTGTCTCTTCCCCACCTCCGCCTCCCCTTTCCCTCCCCCTCCCCCAATCAAGTCCCCCTCCCTGGTAAGCCCAAAGAGCAGTCAGGGTTCCCTGCCCTGTGGGAAGTCCAAGGACCACCCACCTCCAATGGCAATGGGTTTTTGATCCTACAAAATGATTTTTAATGCTAAAACATTTCCCATGTTTGACAACATGAACCCAGATAACAAACATCCAGAGTTCATTCTCTTAGCAAATGGGCTATTAGAAAATTTTAGCACGTATAAGACTAAATTTAATTATTTTACTTTAGCCATGCAGGAGTAATTTTCAATCTCCGTATGTTCTGGGAGAGTAACTTTTACCTCTCTATATTTAAATTTGCATAGCATGGGCTTATAGGCAAAAGACAGCACAGTGTTTATACCAGACCAGGGTTCCTAAAAGAGGGCAACAGAGGCGAGCCCACTGAGAACACAGAGCCTTGTGTGTTTGCACATTGCTGCATGGGGTGTCTTTCAGCACATGCCCCGTGCACACGCAGAGTCGTGTATTTTCTTTGTAGTGTTGCTGCTGCCAAGAACGAAATGACTAATAGTCACCCCCTGATCTCTTTGGCCACCTCAGGTTTCACACTGCTCAAGCCTGCTGAGGAGATGGCCAGCCTGTGACTCTGAGTTTGAATATTAATTAAGTGATCTGTCCCTGGCCCAAAGACAGGAGGAGTCAGAGGCCTGTTTAAAACTTTAGATCAATTCTAGATAGAAATCAATAAAGCATCCATGCTCAGGGTCACAGATTGGCTTGGGGGACAGATTCTTGGCGGAGAAGCTCATGTTGGTCCCGCCCATACTCCAAAAAAAGTCTCTCATTGGCTGCTGATCCCCGAGTCAGGCTAGCCCATCCCTGGCTACTGAGGAACTCCCCCTGTCAGGGTAGCCCATTACTCAAGGTTAACCTGTTGTTTCACTGTTGCTTGACCACAAGCCAAACAAAATGAAGGTCCCTGCAGTGCACTCGGCAGCTGCCCTACTCCAGACTGTGCCTTTCAACAGACAGAAAGAGGCTTTGAAGTCTGTCTCCCCCCTGCACGCCCCAAGCAGGGGGTCACACAAATAAGCTGGCTCTGGGGTCTCTGGCCTTCAGCCAAGAGATGCTGAGCAAGGACCTGACCTAGTGATCTCATAACTGAGCAGATTGATGGGTCCATTTCCAGAAGGGCGAAAGGTATCAATGACAAAGGCATCAGACGTTATACAAGGGCCTTTGTGTTGCTTCTCTGTTTAGGGGAAAGCCTAGTGTTTTATACTTATATTTGAACATAAGAATATCAGTCCTGGAAAAAAGAAGTGGAGTGGGGGAAATTTATAGCTCAATTAAAAACAATAAATTATATTATATAACCTGATGTTTCACTGTTTGCTGTTATCGGAGAATGAAACTAGACAGTTCTTAAAACTTTAAAGTGTGTGAGGACCAGACGTGGCGGTACCTGCCTGGTATGTTCCAGTATGCAGGGACGAGAGAAATGAAGATTGCTAGTAAGTTCAGGACATCCTAGTCTTTGTAGAAAGTTCCAGGCCAGCCAAGGCTTACACAGTGAGACCATATATCTTCAGAACCAAAATAATTTAACTGTGTGACCAAAGGATTCTTGCCTCCTACTCTTCCTCATTAACTATCACTGATTTGCCATTTAGACACAGATGGACTCAGGGCATGTATCGTGCTATTTTTTCCCATAGTATGTGGATCTTTTATTTGGACTCTTTTGGTCCAGTTTCAGCTTTGGGGCTTACGTATGATGGAGAAGAACCAGACACATGACTGTAGAAATGATGATCCTGCCTCTTCCAGATTTATTAATATCTTAAAGAAGTTTAAATATATTCTGTCTCCAAGGACAATTTTTAAACATGCTGCCTGCTTGAGCATATAATATCAGTCCTTTGGCCTCTGTGCATTGAGTCCAAAAGCAAATCCCACTGCAAGGCATTATAACTGTTTTGTAAATTTACACTTGGTTTACTAATAACTCATAATAGTATAAGTTCTAGACATGCATCATATAAAGTCGGGAGTCAATACATAGCGCTGTAGAATCAATGAATGGCTGATGAATGAATGAAGTTAGAGTGCAGGGTGAGGATGGAGTAAGGGAATGGAGACTGAATGGGTATCAGGGAATCTGGATTTTGGTCCCTGCTGAATTCTTTTCCCGGGCTCCCATTTAACTGTTTGGACAGCAACAGCTCCATCAAGAAAATAAATCACTTGGAGGGATCGATTATTATTTCACTTCTGTGATTATGCAATTAATCAATAAGAATCAAAGCAGCTGATAACGTGCAGCCATACATGCTATCCAAACAGTCTCTGAATAAACAAGGCTCCAAAAGAAAGCCCAAACAGAGTTACAGCGCACAGTGACTGGATGATGAATTTGGATCTTACCTCTGTTACGGGGCTAGAGAATGAGTCACTGGGGCACATCTTCACCTTTGCTTCTACCCAGGAGTGTCCTGAAAACATGAGCAGAGACAGCGCTCGCCACGGGCTTCCCTTTGGTCCCAAGAGGGACACAAGAAGCTCTTCAAACCCAGCTGTTTGAAGAGTCCAGGACTGAGGAAATAAAGGGTTTGAATTAAATTCCAAAACTTCTTGGGTAGTGAACAATGAAAGAAGCATTTCAGGAAGAATCCGTGTTCCACAACTAGGCACGGAAGCCTGCAGTTAGTTGCTTGTGCTGTCTCTTTACTGATGCTCTGATTTAGAAAAGTATGCCCCAGACATAGAAATGCTTGCCATTTCTAGCTACCTAACTTCTTCTATTTTTGTTTTAAAGTTTCTTCAAATGGTGCTCTGTTCATACTAACTAGATAACTATCTAAGACTTGAGCTTTGAAAGAAGTTGTTGGTAAAAAGATCTCTTCAAGACTCCAAAAGTGACCACCAACTGATGAATGGACCTAGAACCTCCCACGCCATCCCAAGTGATGTTTCCTTCTGAGTTGCTCAATGGACAATGAAAGCAAGAGAAAGAAAGTTTGTACTGCACTAAACCTACACACACACACACACACACACACACACACACACAGGTCCTATGGAAATCCAAATAGCTGGGAGTTTGGGCTAAGCAATGCTGTCTATGTGTCTTCATGCCATCAATATTGGCTGTATCATGAATGGTATTTCAGCCAAACGCCAGACATGATGGCTTATGTCTGTAAGGGGCAGAGGCAGGAGGATCTCAAGTTCTAGGACAGCCTGAGCTACATTAAGAGGACCCTGTCTTTTAAAAAATCGTGTTTTTAATAAATTAAACCAATAAATTTTTCCTCTCTAAAATGTTTCGCCTCATTCTTCTGCCCTTCACATGAGGAGTAAAAGACTCAGGGTGGAATAAACCAGGTGTACTGAAGAGACTGCCATCGATCCCCATGCTCGAACAGGCACCATGTTCAAAAATTGTCCTTGGAGACAGAATATATTTAAACTTCTTTAAGACATTAATACATCTGGAAGAGCCAGGATCATCATTTCTACAGTCATGTGTCAGGTTCTTCTCCATCATAGGTAAGCCTCAAAGCTGAAACTGGACCAAAAAAGTTCAGATAAAAGATCCACATACTATGGAAAAAAATAGCACAATACAGCATAATACATGCCCTGAGTCCATCTGTGTCTAAATGGCAAATCAGTGACAGTTAATGAAGAGGGGTAAGAGGCAAGAATCCTTTGGTCACACAGTTAAATTATTTTGGTTCTGAAGATATATGGTCTCACTGTGTAAGCCTTGGCTGGCCTGGAACTTTCTACAAAGACTAGGATGCCCTGAACCGTTGAGGGATGAGGGAGCCACATCCTGCCGTCTGGCTAGCTCAACCCCCAAAATAAACACACAGAAACTGTATTAATTAAATTACTTCCTGGCCCATTAGTTCTAGCCTCTTATTGGCTAATTCTTACATCTTGCTTCAACCCATTTCTACCAATCTGTGTAACACCACGAGGTCATGGCTTACCGAGAAAGATTCTAACCAGCATCAGTCTCAGGCAGGAGCTTCATGGTGTCTGCCACATTTCCCTTCTTCCCAGCATCCGGTTCGGTCTACTCCACCTATCTAAGTTCTGCCCTATCAAAAGGCCAAGGCAGTTTCTTCATTAAACAAATGAAAGCAACACAAACACAGAAGGAACTCCTACACCACTGAACTTACTAGCAATCTTCATTTCTCTGGTCCCGGCACACTGGAACATACCAGGCAGGTACCGCCATGTCTGGTCCTCATGCACTTTAGAGTTTTAAGAACTGTCTAGTTTCATTCTCCTACAACAGCAAATGCACTGCTTTATAATTTCTGCATCACCCTTTACTCACCAGAGCAGAGGGAACGAAGAGCCCTGTGAAGAGCCCAGGAGGATGGGAAAGCTAAATCTGAGGAAACTCTGTCACCTTCTAGAGAAATCAGAGACTTCCTGAGATGATCAACAACTAAAATATCTTCCCAGGATGAACCTTCTAAGACAAAGCATGAAAATAATGCTTGCAGTAGCTGTTGCAGACTAAATCCACAGACATCATCGTCGGAATTAGAGACTGCTCATTCAAACAGTGATCACCAGTTCATATCAACTGCTATGCATAGACTCTTATGTAGGCCAGAGAACTGCAGATTCTAAGTTGGATCTCCTTTTTACAGAATGGGGTGAGGGAGCTAATTTTAGAAGTTTCTCATCCTAACTCAAGATGAAGTTCTGTCCATTCATGAAGATCTATATGTAAAAGGAACCACCTAAGCCAGGAGGCAGATGGAAGAAACTCAGAAGGAGGAGGGCCTCAGTAGTGGATAACACCAGGGCAGCAGGAACTGACTAGGGGGCACTTACAGGGAGAGCAGGAATGCCTGTGAGATGATTGACCTCAAGCAACTGTACCCGAGACTAAGGCAGGCCCTCACAGCCAAACCCAGTGCACACCAGCCACCCTCTCTGTCGCCATTTCCGTGAACACCATGTGTTCAAGTTCCATCCATGTTTTACTGATGTGGCTTTTAGGAGAACGTAGTAGTGGCAATATCAGTGATTGACAGCTACCCAGTGTGAAGGTTAAGAATCAGCTAAAGAGCTCCTAAAGTACTGCTTCAAACTACAGTTTTAAAACCGCCATGGATTATATGTTAGCTGTTTTTGTCTCCTTTTACAATGAGTAGTGAGGCTTGCTAGAAAGGCAGATCAGTTCTAGATGAAAATAAATAAGACGTATCTATTCCACAGATGTGGAGCAGTGAACTCCAGTTTTTGCTGGACCATCTGCAAATATAGAGGGACAATGCCTCTAATTTGAGGCTTGCCGGTGAAGCCCAATCTCCCTTCAGTTTTCTTTGTCAGCTTTCCAGACAGTGTGAGAGCTCCCCACCCTAACCCAGAACCCCAAACCTTTCAGCAGGGAACAACAGTACATGCATTACATCCAGGCAACATGGTTGATGAAGACTTTGTGACCTTGGAGAAGGGGAAATATGCTTCATTGGCTAATATGGAGTTCATTCCAGAGAGTCATCCTGCTAGTCTCTGCAAACTGTGAGCTAAAGAAAGACGATACACAAGGCAACAAGAACTTCTAGTGAGTTCCTCCTATGCAGCTAAGCCCAAGAGGATTGAAAGATATATATCTTTACTCTCTGATGTGAAGCCACTGGCTACATGAGAATTTTGAGCACTTGGAAAATACTAGTTATGTAGCAGAAACAAATTTTAATTAATTTAAATAATCACATGTGACTATAGGCTGTTTTATCAAATAATGAAACTTTACATAAACATGAAGGTATCTGAGGGTCTAAATTTTTATATATGCATGGCATAGTCACATATCAACACATCCTGGTAAGATAGAGTGAAGCTTGAGCTTAAGTCAGAAATGGGGCCAACTTGCCAATTTAGAGAAAACTAGCCCTGCCCTAAAGCACCAGGGAGTTAAGAGCCAGATGCTTACAAAAATTGTCTGCATGACAATCTCTCTTTGAATTCTGACTGTGGATAGAAACGGGATAACATTCAGCTTCCAGAAATGGACTCTAGCATTTGAATCACAAGCAGCAGCAAGAGGCTTTGACTCCTGAATTTCAAACATTTTCTCCCATTTTCTGACTCTATTACATATCCTCACTCCTATAGGTTCATTCCCCGCCCCCACCACCACTGTTTTTGCTCTCTTTTCTCAAAAAGCAGGTGGCTAGAAATAGAATAAGAAGAGCTAGGCTAAAAAGCTTACCATAGAGCTTCATGCCACTCAAACAATGACGAAGCATTTTAATATCACCGCTTACCCCCAATGCTCTCCTGTTCTCCCAATTATATTTGTGTTTGGGTGACTAGAAATTTGCATCAACTGAGAATCTGGTAAATAAAACGGGAAATGTGAGAATGTGAACTTCACACTTGATAGGGTAGAGCATGAGGAAGGAAATGTCCAACAGAATATTTTTCCCTATATCAAACTGAGCCAAAAATTAAAGTAAAAAGGCAAAACAGATGCTAGTATGTTTTTAAAGCAGAGCAACGGAGACAATCAGAATAGTTTTGTTGATCAGCAAGGAGAATTAGGAAGACAAATACTTACAAAGCCACCTGTTCTTCGCATCCTTCTGTGACTCTGTTGATTGATGGCCATGTCCACGTAGAAGTACGAAATAAGCATCTGATGCTTGCTCCTCTGCCAAGTTCTTGAAAGAAAAAAATTTAAGTATAGGTGGAAAAATTATCTTAAGCCCTATTCAGCAGAAAAGAGCATCTGAAATTCATTTTCCACTGTCTGGATAAGTTGGCCCAGTGCACGTTATAGATAAGATCGCTGGCATGTTCTTGACATTAAAATATTTCATGTCTGTAAGCATAGAAGCAGTTAAAGCAACACAATCCATAAGCTCCATCTATTTAGAGTTGGTTGTAAGCAATCCCACAAGCACACTGGTTTGTAGTTTCTATGACCTTTCCCTACACCCATAACACACTCTTAGTTATCTCTGTTGAAATGATTTAGACTATAGGTATAATAAATGTCCTAGTTGGGGTTTCCATTGCTGTGGGGAGACACCATGGCCACAGCAACTTTTGTAAAGAAAAGCATTTAATTGGCATGGCTCCTTAGATTTCAGAGGTTTAGTCCATTATCGTCACGGCAGGAGGCAAGGCAGGATGTAGGTAGACATGGAGCTGGAGAAGGGGCTGAGAGTTTTACATCTCAATATTCAGGCAACAGGATGTAGTCTGACATACTGGGCATGGATTCAGCATATATGAAATCTCAAAACCTGCCCATAGTGACACACTTCATCCAACAGGGCCATACCTACTCCAAGAGAGCCACATCTCCTAATAGTGCCATTTTGGGGGGACCATTTTCTTTCAAACCACCATATTCTACTTCCTAGCCCCCAAAGGCATACAGCCACATCACAATGCAAAACTATGTTCAGTCCAACTTCAAAAGTCCCCATAGTCTGTCACAGTCTCAAAGTTATCTTAAAGTCTAAAGTTCAAAGTCTCCTCTGAGGTTCAGGCAATCTCTAACTTTGAAGTCTCCAAAGTAATCCAGGTTTCAGCTTCACACTTTCACAAAATGACCTCTCTAGGCTTCCATCAGGGACGCCCCTGACACCTGCCTGGCCTCAGAGGCTTTCCTTAGACGCAGAGGCAAACTCCATAACCATCTTCTTCTCTCCTTAACTCTAAAGCCAGAACCACATAGCCAAAGCTGCCAAGTTCTGCTGCTTATTGGAACTGGAATATGCCCCCCCTCATTCAACTATATCTTCACCAGTTTTCTGTTTTCAATGATTTCCTTCATTGCTTAAGCTTGGCTGCTCTGGAACTTTCTCTGTAGACCAGGCTGGTCTCAAATTTAGAGATTCACCAGCCTCTGCTTTCCAAGTGCTGGGTTGAAGGTGCACCCCACCACACCCAGCTCCCAGCTTTTCTTTAATTAGTTCTCTCAAGTTGGAAAGTGAACTGGGTGGGATCTTGCCCTGAGGTCACCTCTCCCTTTATGTCACTTCTTAAGCTGTTTATCTCCTTGAAAGGGTTTAGTGCCCTTTCACATTCTGGTCCTCCTTTTCACTCAAATATTTTTCCTTGCTTAGCTTGCTCCTTTTCATTTTATATCTTCACTAGTGTGAACACTATTAACTACAACAGAGTCTATACAAGCCAATTTTAAGATTTCCTCTGCCTAGAGAATTAATCCAATCTCTTCAAACTTTCAAATAAGGGAGCAAGGAGATATCAATGATGGCAGAACCTTCCACTCTGCAGCTATTGCTGCAGGACTACCAGCAGTTGGCCATAGAGCTTGAGGCTCAAGACCATTAAACATGTCTAGGTGATGCTATGGTGACGGAAGAGGATCAGGTGCTTCAAGCCCTAGGAAGTCAACTTGGATCCAAACAGCATTTCGCCAGGTCCAAGCAGCACTTGACCGTTCCACAGAGCCAGGAGAGTAAAGCAAAACAACTGATGCTCCAGGACGTGGTCAGCACCCCAGCTCTCTCAGGTCCCCCAAAGATGAACAATGTCCCCCCAGGGACATTCATCGGGAAGTAATCTTGAGAACACAATGTCCTCATCCCCACCTCACCAGGTACCCCTTGCTAATTCCTCACCTTTTTATAACAAATAAAAAGGGAGCAATGTTAGTATTCAGGCATCTGTACTGGCCTGACCTTGGGGTCCTGACAGGATACATCTTCAGCTGCAGCCACTAAGAGCACCCTCTGTGTGCATTCACTATGTTCCTTTTAAAGGGGCCCTGCCCACCTCCTCTCTCTCTCTCTCTCTCTCCCTCCCTCTCTCTCCTGCCACTCCTATCCCCAGAGGTCAGTTTCCCCTCTCCCCTCTCCCTTCTCCCCATTCACTCCCCCCATAAAAAAACTTCTCTACCTGAACCCTGAACCCTGTCTCGTGACATCTTTCTCTCACACTCCACTTTTTTCAAATTACAACACCACTGCTTACCTAACCCAAAGTCCAAATTCCTCTGAACAAAAGCATGGTCAGGCCTTCCATAGTAATACCCCGCTCCCAGTACCAGCAACTTGCCTTAGTAAGGGTTTCTATCGCTATGTGGAGACACCATGTGCACAACAACTCTTAAAAATAGCAAAACATTTAATTGGGTGGCTCACTTACAGTTCAGTGGTTTAGTCCATTATCATCATAGTGGGAAGCAACACAGCACACAGGTAGACATGGGGCTAAAGAAGGAGCAGAAAGTTTTACATCTCAATATTCAGGCAACAGAAGGTAGTCTGAGATATTGGGCATGGCATAAGTATATATGAGACTTCAAAACCTGCCTTCACGGTGACACACGTCCTCCAACAGGGCCATACCTACTCCAAGAATACCACACCTCTTAATAGTGCCACTGCCTTTGGGAGCCATTTTCTTTCAAACCAGCACAATAAATGATAATTTGGAACCAAACTTAACAGGTTTTGAACCCTAGATATGAGAGGAAAGGACCTCTTTATATGCACATGCACACACTTATTTTACAAAGGGACATTAGTGACCCAATTTATTATTCATGATTTTCATCATATGTAGTTGTCCTAAGAAGTAGTCATGTTGCCCTGAAGGCTCCAGGATGATAAATGTAAAATGTCCAGCTGTCTTCTAAATATTTATGCTTATAGTCATAGATAAATGCTATTCTCTGACTTAATGAGAGTACTCTGGATTTCCAGTGAACAGTGATGAAGGCAGAGATTCATGGATGTAAAAGGTGATAAGAACAAAGGGTAGGGATGTGCTTAGTCCTAAACAAGTCACTTATACCATACTCTATGAAGCTCAAAGAATATTGCAGAAGAATGGAGAACCAGAAAACAGGGAGAAGGGCATCTTCTGGGTAAGACGCGGCCATCCAATCACAGGCTCCTTGTAGCTACAGATGCTTTCACTGGATCTGCACAATAAGGGCCCACTAACAGCCAGATGTGACGGAGGAGCATGACCTCTCTGCCACACTATCTGCTATGACAGATTTAGGGCAGGGGTGCAGAGCATCATTGTCTTCAGTTGTGAGCCCACTGATGACCCTACCAGGCTCTGATAAATACTTCTAATCCAGGAGTTAAATTGGATTAAACCATGGCCCTGGTTACATTAAATGGGTCATTAAACAAAACTGAAAGTTATGAATCTGGGGAGGAGACTGGTTGAGATGAAGGGCGTTGGTAGGGATAGGAGGGAGATAAGAGAAGGCAATGAGGAGAGTCGGCAAAATACATTATATACATGTATGAAATTACCACCTCAAATTTGAAAATAAATAAGTATCCCCCCAAATTTAAAAACTAAAAGGGAATAGGAAATAAAACTGCCTGGATTTAATGAGAGATTTAAAGACATTTTAAAGGGATCACAAGTAAATGTAATGCAAAAATGATACACTAAAATTTTTAAGGACTTTAATGAAACTGGTGATTTCTTTAAAAACTTTAAACAAAAAGAGGCCAAAATTTATGAGCCCAATAATAGATCCAAGAAAAAGTTCATGCATCTTAATCAACAGTGACAAAATAATAAGACGGTTTTACTATTTGGTTTTCGACAGCCTCAAGAGCATATTAGTAATGACAACTGCATGTGTAAATGACATTTATCAATCACTACGCAGTATGATTACACTACAGGATATGTAGACTTTGTGTTCTTCATTTTCATAGCAACTTCATGATAGAAATTATTTTCAAAGTTTACAGGAAGAGAATAAGGCTAGTGAGAAACCAAACTGCATATGCTTGGGAAACTTTACAGTATAAATGAAGCAAATTTATTAGCAATTTAAGCAAAAAAGCTACTTAAGAAACATCAATTGCAATGTACAGACATCACAGGAATTCTGATTTAAATGAGAGCTTAAAGTAAGAAACATTGGTAATATAATGAGTGCTTATCACACGTTGTTATAAAGAAGTTAATTTAGAGACAGGAATGTGGCTCATTGGTAGAGCACTTGTCTACTAAGTGCAAGGGCACACACACACACTCTAACAGGTCTTTATAAGTTGGTAGACTTTTAAATGTGGGGGAAACAGCATTGTGTCTATATCTCTTTAAATTGTCTTTCAGGGCCAGGCATGGTGGCACACGCCTTTAATCCCAGCGCTTGGGACCAAAAGGCAGGAGGATCTTTGTGAGTTCCAGGCCAGCCTGGTCTACAGAGTGAATTCCAGGACAGGCTCCAAAGCTACAGAGAAACTCTGTCTTGAAAAACAAAGAAATGAAAATTGTCTTTCAGGTGAACACATTGAAACATTTATAGATGAACTGTTACAACAGCACAGACTTGTTTAAAAGCTTACTGGAGAAGGAAGTGCTGGAAAAAGCAGATATGAAACAAGATTGCTCATGAACTGACGGTTATAGAAGCTGAGGGATATGTAGATGGGATTGTAGAGCTATATTTGCATATGCTCATTTTCTATAACAAAATTACTGTAAATCTATAAAAATTAAAATGCTGTAATACAGCACACATGGAGATAGATGAATTGATTAACTAGAATAGATAGTTCAGAAAAAAATGTCATTGGGGAGAGAGCTCAGTCATGGAATGCTTGACTGACATGCATAAAGACCTCAGTACCATGAAAAGAAAAAAATAGATACATCCAAATATATCATATATTTCCTATATTAAAAATAATAGTTGTATAAGTTTTTTGATAAATTGGCTAACATTTTTTCTCCAGTAAAAATCAACTTAAGTTCACCAGTATCAAAAGTTGAGTACAAGTATATTAAATAACTGAACACTTCTAATCAATGCATATCATTTATCTGAACAAGGACTATCAAAGTACAAAAGTTATAAGCTATAAAAGAAAAATGACAGACAAATGCAAAATGTCACCTATGTCAGATGATTATGACATAGGGCGGGCAAACAGTAAACTAAAAATGGAAAAAATACACAGCAAAAATGACTAGTAATGAGTTACCCACCGTGTGTGTGTGTGTGTGTTCACATGTACACACATGTGGCAATCAGAGGACAACTTGCGGGAGTCAACACCTTCTTTTCACCATGTAGGTTTGGGGACTCAAACTCAGGTTGTTAGGTGAGGCTGCAGGTGCTTTTACTCCCTGAGGCATCTCATCAGTCCAGGGAAATATTGCACATTCAATCCTAACTGAAAAAAAAGATCTATAAAACCCCTATGTAACAATAGCAAATAATACAATTAAGCAAAGACTGTACTATTGATACAATTGACAAAAGATTAAAATGACTGTTGAATATACTGTAAATTTAACATTTTACTTCGTATTTCTGATTTTTAATAAAAATATATATGGATAAAATATATCTAGATATCTAAATAAAATCGTGTATCAAATTTTTAAAGTTAATCTTGAGGCAGGGGAGATGGGCCATAGGGAAAGCATTGGCTGTGTGGCGTGAGGACAGGGGTTTGAATCCTCAGAATTAACATAAACATCACCTGCATTTGGTGACTGGGCACCTATGTGCATGTGTACCCATACATACACACACAGGAACACACACATAAACACACAGGGGTGGGGGAGAAAGTCACAGGAACATACAAACTTAGAAAATAATAATCTTGCTTGGAACTTGACTGGCAGCAAAGCACATTATTGGCATGTTGGCATAAAGCCCTGGTTTTATTATCCATCACCTCTCACCCAAAGAAAACCTTGAAAGGGAAAAAGGAAGTAAAAATTTAAAACACTAATATGTTATTGTCTCAGCATATTAAGTTAGCAAAACAGTAGTAATTCTGATAAAAGTGTAATAAAATAGAAAATCACATTCAGTGATAATGGAAGTATAAATAATTTATCCAAAAGCCACTTGGCAACACAGTATGAATAATCTTTAAAAATGCTTGTGCCCTTTGACCCATTGACTCTAAACCTAAGTTTATCATAAGCAAATAACCTGAAATGCCAGCCAAATTTTGTATATAGAAATAATAAAGGCAGCTTGAGATAAGAATATATTGGAAGTATAATTTCCAGCCACTAGAAATTGACTAACTAGCATTTACATAATCTTGTTATTAAAAATCATGCTTTAGCAAGTATTTGCTGAAACCGAAGTGTTTCCATTCTATTAAGCCATGCTTATATTGTAGACCATTCATATTACTGTATGCATAGGAAAAGACTGAAAGTAGTTATCTGACTGTTCAGAAGGGAAAAAATGAATTAAATCCATGTGAACATTATGGATACTTTTCTCATAAAATGAAACTTTCTTGTTAATTTATTAAATAACATATAAAATACAACACTTGTGAGCAAAGGCGCAAGGGAGATGTAAAACAAAACCACTATGACTGGTTCCACAAAGATCAAGCGTCCATCTGAGCATCCTGTGAGTCTAGTTGATCAGAGCATCCTATGAATCTAGTTGATTCACAACAAGGTGAGGAGAAGCACCTAACCTCGCTGGGTACAGGTGAGAGTTCTAGAACCCAGGAAGTGAAAGGAGACCAGAGCAACTCACGAAAGGCACCTGACACTAGAGCCAAGGCCACCTGAGCTGAGGGCTCCCAGCAGACTGTTTCTTGGGAAGGCAGGAATTTAGGTCTGTGTGGGGCTAGGTCTGTCTGTATCAGCATCTGTTTGAAGAATGCGGGAGCCATTCCTAGATGGGGAAAACCAAGCCTTGATTTTGAAGCAGTTCTTGGACAGACACAGGAAGCAAGCTTTAAACAGAACTTTGTACTGAGAAGGCATGGAGAATTATTTACACCTAAATAATACGGCAAGCTTTCCTGTGCAGCCAAGTAACACAGCAGAACTCAAGAAGAGAGGGAATCAACCCAGGCACCCCTAAAAATAAACATACACTCCACTCTGGCCTCGCAAACTGGCTCCATGAGGCTGTAGACTTCAAGCTGCACTCTGGGCCCCACTGAGTGTGGAATGTGTTGACTGGAGGGCTACAAAAGAATAATTTCTAAACAGCTTTAAGAATTACCTATGAAAGCTGCTGAACATGACAGGCGCAGATCCCGTCAGGTGAGGGAAACTGGCTGATTTTTCCTGCTGAATTATCTGAAATGAAATTCAGAGCAGTTTGCTTTGGAGTCCACCAGAGAGAAATGCATATAGCTACGTTTTGTTCTGCCTTCTGAGAGACGGATAGAAAGGAGTCGTGCAGTAAGTAAAGAAGAGGTGCTGGCTGCTGGGCTTGTCTCGTACAAAGGCCAAATTGATTTCTCTCACCGCATTGAACTGTTTTTCTAGGCCAAGGTCTTTTAAAATGCATCTTTGGCAGGGAGCGTAGGAGGTGGCGGGCAGGTTGTTTCCTCACGGTAGCGTCTTAAGAAGCTTGTGGTATTGTTCTAAGGGGAGTTACTTCAGCATCTCTGCAATCATAAGACTCAGTTGTTCCCCTCCGATCCTATCAGGTACTGATGTCTCCCGTTAAAAGAACTGTTTCTGTCATTTCTTCTCCCAAGTAGGAAATTATTTTTTTTCTAGTTTTTAATTTGCCAGAAATAACAAGTGTCCTCGGTAGAATGCTAGGGAATGTCTCACTTCAGAGTGTAGCTTCACGGACAGCGCTGTTACCTCACCCACTGGAGGCTAGGGTCTCCCCATACCGACCACCTCCACACAGAAACATTTTTAATGTAAGTGAATGAGTCTAACCTTAATGGCTTCACCTAACAGTTGGCTCAAATGCATGGGATATATGGTTACAGAAAATAGGGGGAGCTGTCTGGGAATTAGAGGAAAGCCTAATACCGTAGACCTTCAAAGCAGAAGTACCCTCCCTCAAACAAACCAATGGCTCATTTATAAACAGGCCCACAGCAGAAGGGGCCTTCATTCAAAACATGATCTCATACTCACGTATATTTAGAACTGGAATTAAGTAAAGGTAGCCATTCAACTCTCGATAGGGATTTCAGCCTGGAATTGCAGTCAGACCACCTAAAAGCCTCCCAGCAAGGGAATATGTTGTTTAACTAAAAGACTTGTGTAACTATACCACCTAAAACTGGGTCTGTAGTCCTCCAAGAAATATCAGCAACTCCTATGGAATGAACATTCATAACGAGCTGACTATTGATCTATCATCCACCTACTCAGAGCCTGAATGATATTCCCTAACTACAATTGAGAACAGTAACTAACCTAACATAAAATGCATAATGCTGCTAGAAATGTCCACAAAGGAGAAAGATAAAAATTTCCTCCCTGGTAAATGTGAATGGGTGAGAAACTACATTTCTCGGAAGCATCATCAAGTTCAAAAAGTCTAACCTTTTACTTGCTATTTTTCCTAATCAATGCATGTGTGTGTGTGTGTGTGTGTGTGTGCACTATTCTTTCTAGTGTCTCATAGTCATAACACACACACACATAAAAATAAGTGCAAAAAGGACCTTCTAGCTTCCCACACCGTTTCTAAGTCTTATTCAATAAGTATTTATTCTGTTAGATCAGGTACTGAACCAGAGAGTCGCAACAAAGTAGCAAATGAAACAAGTAGAGGTCCTGGCGCTCTCAAGTCAGCAGAAGTGAGAGGCATGCGTTTTCCAATGCATTTGCTACTTACAGCACAAGAGAAGGAAGACACACTGTTACCAACACTAGAATCAGAAAAGGTGGTGTTTGTTGGGCCCTTCCAGGCTGGCCAACAAACGTGCTTGTTTGGTATGCTTCCTACCATTAAAAAAAAATGAATTCTTTCAACTTGGAAATGTACCCCACCAGCATCCCCCTCGAGCCTGTGGGAGCTCATCTGGACTCTGAGAGCAGAAATGCTATAGCTTACAGGTAGCTTGCCATACTTCACTACACAGTGCCAAAAACCACTCTAGAAAGCCAGGGCTGTTTCAGGTTCACACTGATGGGGAATTCCAGGTACAGCCAGAGTAATGGTTTCACCCTAAAGACTCACCTCTCTAGAGTACCGATGACCTTATTATTTATACCTCACAAATTGAGACACGAAGAAGTCACATGACTTAGCCACAATCACAAAACTAACAGTGAGCACTTATACCAGAGATGGCCAACCCTGTGCAGCCTCTGACTGTAGAGACACCCCTGGGTATGGGCGGCATCAATGGGGCCAGATTTCCCTTCCCGCTTCCCCTAAGGTGTTCCTTAGTCTGTCTTGACGGTAGACAGTCCAGCATTCCTGGCTTTATTAGTAACTGAAAACTGCTCCCAAGTCTTTAAGAGCTTTATCTTGACATAAAATAATTTATAGTGATTTCTTAAGGTTATCTTCAACATGAGTCAAATAAATGATGAAAAGTGATTTTTTTTAAACTTAAAGTCGATAAAAGAACACAGCATTGACTATGAATGGAGAGATCTGGATTTAATTATTTTTTCTATCATTGCCAAGCTCTATTGGGCAATTTATTTCTCCATCTCAAGGCTGTTTTATTTGCAAAAAGGGACATTTAAATTAGGTTCTCTCTAATATCTTTTTTTCAACTCACAAATTCTGTGATCCAGATATGTACTTTATGAAACATAATTTGTCTCTCATTTCCCTGTTCACCCCTAAGGAGAGACTATTAACTTTTCTCACTGATAGCACCCGGACATTGAAAAGTCCCAGGGTGTGAAGGAACCATTTTCTTCACCTACAGCCTGTTAGGCAAAGGCCCTAATTGCCCTGTGAAAAATCCTACCACAAATCCAGACAGCTCTCCGTCCTTCTATATCACTCTGGAATCTCCAGAGAAGCCGAATTAATAGGCTATGCAGACCGTACGTGGCATTTGCTGGTTCAATTACTCCTTTTCAGCCCCACAGTGAGATGAAAGTGTGCTCACGAATCAGCCTAGTTTTCTGGTTCAGCAAGCTACTTAATAAACCCCTTATAGTCTGTATATTATCATAAAATAGGCTTTTGTTAGGTCATTTTCCCAACTGTAAGCTAGTGTAAATGTTTGGAGTATTGTTAAGGTTGGCTAAGCCAGATGCGGATGTTTCGTGGGTTATGTGTATGAAATCTATTTTCCATTTGTAACATTTTACCTCATATTTGATTTACTGGCATAGAGCCCTTCTGCGGCTATGGAGGCCAGGAGGTCCCATGAGATGCTCTCTGGAAGTTAGACAACGAGTGAACTGGAGTATAATTCACTCAAATCCTCTGGTCTGAGAGTGTGAGCCAAGACCAAGGCACAAGAATCGTTGGACTGCAGCTATGGGTCTCAAAGCCTAAAAGCTCAAGGACATGAGCACGCAGATCAAGGACAAAAGTTAAATGCCTGAGATCAATAAAACAGAGAAACGCCTTTCTTCCAGGTCTCTGTTGTAGGGGTTCCTCCAGGCTTGGGGTGATGCCTACTCACATGGGTGCAGACAGTCTACTTGATTGTCCACTGATTCAAATGCTCACATCTCCTGGAAGAACCCTCAGTCACACCCAGGGCCCATCCTGTGCCATATACCACTATTTCACATCTGCCAAATCACTTTGGTACAGCAGCTAAATCTTTAGACTCTCCTTCATTTTCAATGACAACAATTGAACCAACCTCAGTTACCACAGTGGCTTTCTGCTCCCCCCCAAAAAACGGGGCAGGGGTCTTGATCAGGTGCACTGTGAGCATCTCATAGCCTTTGTAACAGAGTACAGGAAGCAGTGCCCACATCCTCCTTCTCTCTGCACCTGCTCTTCCTTCTCTCCATGGTTAATTTGTAGCAAAAGTAGAAGAGATGCTGAAAAGGGCTAGAGGAGCTCAGGAGACGCCCATGAAGTGAGGGCTCCTTTCCTGGCATAGCAACCCCAATGGTCTCATTTAGAGGGTCTCGTTTGCCTTTATTCTATCCTGGCAACACTTACTTAATAGACTCCAGGGGTTTTTGAGCTCCTGGCTTCCATCTGATAACTGCAGGTGCTATGGTCTGGATAGGGCTGGCCCCCTAAAGGGTTATATGCAAAGCTTGCTTCCCAGGGTTATGAAAGGTGATAGGACCACTAAGAAGTGGGGTCTAGCGGGGGTGATTGGGTCATGATTGCCCTCATAATGAGATTAAAATTAGTCTATTCTTGGAAGAGTGGATTATTACCAAACTGTAAGCTGAATCCTCCACGTTCACTTGCTTCCTGTCTCATGTGACGTCTCTCTGTGCATACTGGCTCCCCCTTCTACTTCACTACTATGTTGTGTGACAGCTGAGGCAGCTCTTGGATGCTGATGCCAAACTAACTGGGTTTTCTAGCAACTAAATCCATGAGCTAAACAAATCCTTTCTCTTCTTTAGTTAACCACCTTCAGATGTTTCATTATAGCGACATAAATTGTCCCAAAATATTAGGTAAACTAAAATATGACACAAGGCAATTAAATTTGCCCAGAATCAATTAGTTGTGTTCAAATATAAATATATTTTTGTCCAACAAATTTATACTCAATTGAAAGCAACCATTTGTGAAGCATATTTCTTAACTTCTTTAAATTTGGGTATAAAAAAAAGAGAAACTAACATATGAAAGACTGTGTGTCTGAGGTCCCAGAAGTCAGTCTTCCAAGATCTCCTTGCTCATAGCTGGTTTCACTGCTCCCAAATCCATTGGCTTCTCATGTATCAAATACCTTTCATATATCATTAGTGTATCAAAATAGGGCCCTTAGATGCTTGCAGGATCAGGCAAGTAAAAGAATCCTATGGCTATCCTCTTCAGTCCCTGCCCACCATGTGTCAAACAAGAGTGGGGCTAAAGGACGAAGCTAAAGCCTCAGGGGAGATGGTGAGGAGTGCTCCTCCAATAGTTCCATCTCCTAAGGGCGTTTCAGTTTGTGCGTCTACCACTCAGCATCCCCGAAACATGCCTCTGTCATAGCCTGAAAGGCTTGCTCCTCCTGTAGCCTCTAAATGCCAATCTGGCCTCCAGGTCTCTAGAGTTGAGATGTCATTATCTTCTGAAAACCTGCTATTGGTCATATCCCATGTGATCACCAATACCTTCACTTTTACTTCATGGCTCATAGTGATTGATACTGTACCTGCCTTTACATGTCTAGGCCAGCTGCAAACGTGACCATATTATATGCTGAATCATATGATGTATGTGGTTATTTTGTATAATATATTATTTGTAGCATATGTATTTCATATATATAATGTATCATATAATAAATAACATATTCTCCATTTATATTTAAACATTTATAACCTGTAGGCAGAGGCTGCTCATTCCTTTCCCAGCCGCCCAGACCCAAAATAATCACACAAACGCTATATTGATTAAAACACTGCTTGGCCTATTAGCTCAGGCTTCTTATTAACTAACTCTTACATCTTATATTAACCCAGTTCTGTTATTCTGTGTATCACCACAAGGCTGTGGCTTCCTGGGAAAAGTTCCAGCATCTGCCTCCTTCAGCATCTACAAGGCATCTCTTTGACTCTGCCTACTCTCTCTCTACATCTCTGTTCAGATTTCCTGCCTGGCATTACTCTGTTAAGCCATTGGCCAAAAGTAGCTTCTTTATTAACCAATGGCAATAAAACAGATTCACAGCATACATCACCTCCTGACCAGTCTCCACCTACCATATCTCATTGGTGAAGATTTTTAGATTCAGATAAAAATTTAAGGGAAAATACAAAAATAAAGTGGTGTGTCCATGGCCCTGAGTGCCCCCAGTCTCCACTGATCTCAGAAGAAAGGAGACAATAGACAGACCAGCTTTGCCAAGTCTCTGATTTATCTAGCCAAAATCCCCATGTCTTTAAATCTGAAGCTTTTTTGATACTCAAAATAAATAATGGGTTTTGGCCAAAGTATTTGGCAATGCCCACCCAGGACTCTGCTGCAAGCAATAAGATCATTCTAAAATATTTTTATTGCAGCAATGCCCACCCAGGACTGTGCTGCAAGCAGTAAGGCTGTTCTCAGTAGAAAATGGCCCTGGTCCTCTGTGAAGACTTTGGATGGCCGACATTATAAACTAACCGCTTTCTGCATCACTGCCCCACCAAGAAGGAATGGCCAGTAAATGCTGAAGATAAAGACATCCCCCAGGGACATGCTCACACTGTAGTCCCTGGACATTGTCAGCCTCTAGCTGTCTAGTCTCAGAGTGGGAAGCCGAGCCTATCTTTCCCAACCACAACTGGTCCAGCTGTCAGTTACAGTCAGTGAGTCACACTGCCCAGAGATAAGAGTCCCACTCAGGCAAACCCAGATGCCCTGGGAATCCTTATTATGTCTTTCTCACATCACAGATGCTCTGCTTGGCTGTCCCCAGATTGCATTTCAGCACCCGAAGGGTTTCAAGCCTAGCCTCTCAGGGTTGTGGCTGTTTGCGGAGGCTCCTGAAGAGGGCCAGGGGTCAATGCACACCGGTGACAGGGACATGCACCAACGAGCCTTGTGTGGAGCTGGAGATATAAATGGCATGGCACCCGGCATTATGATGTAGTAGTGAAAGAGAAAGTGTAATAAACAATGTAGCAAATACACAGTAAGTATCTCAAATGTTATAGACACATAAGGAGACAGTTATTGCTCAGGATCGGGGCTTGGAAAGCAGAGCAAAACGAAGAATAAGGATGTGACTTGACTCCAAATACTCTGATAAGAATGACCAAGAGGAGGAGGAAGCCAGCCCCAGAAGTCACAGTGTCTGATTCATTTTATTATGAAATATACAAAATAAAAGATGCATGGAGACAAAGCGTTCATTGGTGGTCTCCAGAGGCTGAAGGGAAGAAGAATGGGTAATAATTGCTAAAATGCTGGGGTTTCTATAAAGGTAGAGACAGCTTGGAATAAGTATGTCAGTTTTATAGATAGGAGGAAAAGTTGCCCAAGCATATAGAATGTGAGTTAATGACTATTCTACCCACCATTTTTTTTAAATAGGAATCTTGAAATGTGAACATTTAATTTTCTTTTTACTCTAATCTCAAATTTTCAGGGAGTCTTGAGCTATATACATAAACTTTTTCTAATATAATAAAATCTTCCACACTGTGTGTACGTGCATGTGTGTGTACACTTGTATGAAAACAGGGGCAAGAAGTTGTTATCAGGTGCCCACCTTAATCTTTATTATACATAATTAATATAGTATTTTTATTTATTCTTTGAAAATTTCATATACCCCCCCTGCTTCCTGGGATCCAGTCTACCTCCCTTCCCTCCTGCCATTCCAACTTCTTGTCCTCTTTATAAAAAATCCCCTATTGTGTCACATCTACACTGCTCCTCTATGCATAAGTATGGGGTCATCCACCAGAGCACGATCAACTTTTCAGGAATCCACCTTTCAATAAGATTGACTCTCATTCCCCTCACAGCCGTCAGTTGTTAGTAGCGCCTCAGCTAGAGATGGAGGTGCTTGAGTCTTTCCCAGCTCTTTTGCAAGTAAGCAAGTTTTGTGATGGACCATAGAACAAGCTGGGTTAGAAGGGAGGTGGGGAAATGATGGAGAGGCTAGAATATGAAAAATGGTGGGGACAAGACAACAGAGGGCACATAACATTGATATGTGACTCTACGCAGCAGAACAAGAGGGCTAGAAGACGGTAATCAGAGAGCAAGCCTCTTGAAATCAGTATATCAAGGTGGTGCAGTTAATAGTAACATAGCCTAGAATATGATCATGGAAAGAGATGACTGAGAGAAAATATCACTGAATGCAAGAAAATCCAACATCTAAAAAATGATAGCCATTGCCTACATCGGTTACCTATTACTGCAATAGTGTGATATAAAAAACCTCCCCAAACCCAATGACATACAACTTTTAGTGGCTCAGAGGTTAAGAGCACTGACTGTTCTTCCACAGGTCCTGAGTTCAATTCCCAGCAACCACATGGTGGCTCACAACCATCTATAATGAGATCTCGTGCCCTCTTCTGGGGTGCAGGTACACATGCAGGCAGAACACTGTATACATAATAAATAAATAAATCTTTAAAAAAAAACCTCCCCAAACCCAATGACATACAACATTTAGTGACATGTTCTCAAGTCTACATATTATTAGACTAATAAGGGTTGACTCAATAACATAGTGGATTGTATTTGGTCCAAGTCATCTATGTCTGTGTTTGCCCAGGGCCTGGAATGATGGAGCCCTAGCTTCTTGGATACATTCATCTCAAACAAGTCACCATGTGTGCTGAATACTCTTATGTGAACTTAACATGAGCTAAAGTCATATGAGAGGAGATGACTAATAAAATGTTCCATAAGATCAGGCTGTAGGCAAGCCTGTAGGAGCATTTTCTTAATTAGTGATTGATGCAGGGTCCAGACCACTGTGGGTGATGCCATTCTTGGGCTAGTGAGCCTGAGATCTGTAAGAAAGCAGACTGAGCAAGACGTGAAAAGCAAGTCAAGAGGCATCATTATACTCTATGACCTCTGTATCAGCTCCTGCCTTCAGGTTGAGTTCCTGTCCTGACTTTCTTCAATGATGAATTGTGATATGAAAGCCTAGGCTGAATAAACCCTTTCCTCTGTAAGTTGCTTTTGGTCATGGTGTTTCATCACAACAATAGTAACCCTAAGACACTATGGCAAAATCCAAACTGAACCATACAGGCATGTACACCAAGCTTGTAAATACAACATTGGGGAAACAAGTTACTTGGTAGAAAACTCTACACCAACAGTTCAAGAAAGTTTACTCTGCTGTCAATGGGTAGGGGGAAGAAATGAGAATTTGCTGAACAACCATTCAACCTACTACAACATGGATGTAGTGGATGCCAGGAATGGTGTCACATGTAGAATGATGTGGATGCTGAAGCCGTGTAGTATACTACAATAGAAGGGTTTATAGGAGCAACAATACAGAGTTTTCCTTTCGTCAGGGGTCATGCAAACACAACAAAAAGTTATGAAAATTTCCCTATCCTTTTATGGACCCAAACATAAGTTTTTTGCAACTGATATTGGATAACAGGGTTCTCTATTTGCTCCTTATTCCAAAATGCTGACTTTTTAGTCATTGACATATCCAATCTCATAGCCAAATGTCCCTATTTCATTCAGAGTTTTTCTCCTTCTTGGTCTAAAGCTGGTGAAAATAGAAAGCCTGTGGTGATAAGGTGCAGTAGGCATACCCCCTTAGTGACCAGCCTTCCCTTCCCACTTCCTAGACTGCTCCTGGCTTTTCTGGAATGAAGTGGAGTGAAGGATCATGGGAGAGAATGTGGAGACAGAGGCTGCTTCATTTGACTGGTAACTCTTTAACTTTTTGAATTATGTATATTCATTTATTTTATATCCCGACCACAGTCACCCCTCCCTCCAGTTGCTTCTCTTTCCAGTCAGTCTCCCCACCTCCCCTCTACCCACTCCAATCCACTTCTGATTTTCTTCAGAGAGGGGCAAGCTTCCCATGGGGACCAACAGAGCATGAGATATCAAGTTGAGGTAGTACTAAGCTCCTCCCCTTATATTATGGCTTATTAAGACAACTGAATATGAAGGAATAGGTTCCCAAGAGCTAGACAAAGCAGGAACAAGCTTCACTTTCGCTTCTAGGAGTCCCATAAGTAGACCAAGCTACACCAACTTTCACACATACGTACAGGCCTAGCTCAGCCCCATTTCAGGCTCCTTAGCTGTCGGTCCAGTGTCTGAGCTCCTATGAGCCCAGGTTAGTTGTCTTTGTGGGTTCCCTTTTGGTGATCTTGAGCCTCCCTCTCTTCAACAGGATTCCCAGAGCTCAGCCCAGTGCATGGCTGTGGATCTCTGCATCTGATTCTATGAGTTTTTCAATGAAAGCTCTCTGATGACAACTAGGGTAGTCATCAATCTGATTAGAGGAGATGGCCAGGTCAGGCTCCGTATCCACTATCGCTAAGAGTCTCAGCTGAGGTCGTCCTGGTGGATTCAAGCACCACTTTAACTTGGCTGTTTTCCTCTGATATATGAACTCACAGCGCATAAATGTGGACTGAAATTCATACATGTTAGACAAGCATATCTCTTTGGTGAACAGGAAGGGATTTCTTCAGAGACGTCACCTCCTCTCTTCACTTCCTTGGCTTTCTCACTTGCAGTTCCTTCCTGGAAACCTGGTTCTTCCCTAGTTGCGTACATTGCCTTCTGAGCCTCTCCTCGTACTTCTCACACTCTGCTGGGGTCCCACCCTGGTCTCATCCATCACAGGCTCAGCATCAGTCTCAGGGGCCTCAAAAACTGCATGAGATGCAAGTTCTCTCGCTGTGGGGGCCTTGAAGGTCTTCCCACCAGGTTTAACGAGAACCACCAACCCTTCCTCCATAGAGGAACTGAGACCACAGCACATCAAGAGTTCTCCCCCAGGAAATTCCCCTCCAGCTCCCCCCTTCATGCTTAAAGCTGGGTAGTCATCTTCCTTGTACTCAAAAAGCTCTTCCTTTTTGGAAAATTTGTCTCTTCCAGAATATCAGATGATAACCCCACATGTCCTATCCTGCCCAAAGTCACTTTCTTCAACTGAAAGAGGTTACTCTTGAATGACAGCAATGGAAAGCATCAAAAGCGAAGTCATGATAATAGCACATGCATATTGTCAAGAGGTTTCTCTGTGCCAAGCCCAGTGATACAGGACAGAATTCCACCTGGTCAAAAGGCTAAAGGCTGAGGCAAGAAGAGGGCAAGTGACTTCAGGGCTAGCCTGGTCAACCTGGTGAAGAGGCTGGAAATAGAGTCCAATGGGAGAATACTTGCCTGGCATGTGAGGCCCATGACATACTATTTGAATTTTTTTAATAGATATGATATCATGTTTGTCTTTTTTTTTTTTTTTTGATTTTCAAGACTGGGTTTCTCTGCAGTTTTGGAGCCTGTCCTGGAACTAGCTCTTGTAGACCAGGCTGGCCTTGAACTCACAGAGATCCACCTGCCTCTGCATCCCGAGTGCTGGGCTTAAAGGTGTGCGCCGCCACCACCTGACTCATGTTTGTCTCTATTTGACCTATGTTAGATATTGGAGATATATTTATGAACATAATTGAATATACAATTTATGGTATACACATTAAATTGAATATAACATACAGCGTATAGTTAATGCAATACACATTAAGAAAAAAAGAAGAGAAAGAGTCTAGGCATTAGTTTCATGAAGTATCCTTCTAATTGACTGTGCTCACTTCTTTCTCATGTTGATAATTTCTCTTTCTATTATTTTCCATCTTGTTCTGCTTGCCAAGAAGCTTATAGTTATCTAATTATTTTCTCTTTTGACTGGCTCAATGTATTTTCTTCTCTTTTCAAAGAGACCAAATATTTATTTCTGCCTTGTTTATCTTATAATATTGTTTATGCAATTCTTTTAGAAATGAGATACGATATAAATTAGACTTATTTTGACCCATTTTCCTTGCTCTAGAGCAGTGGTTCTCAACGTGTGGGTCACGCCCATTATGATTCATAACAATAGCAAAATTACAGTTATGAAGTAGTAATATTATCTTATGGTTGGCACTCACCACAACAGGAGGAACTGTAAGAGTCACAGCATTTGGAAGTTTGAGAAACACTAGAGTGATTGTATAGACATGATTGATTGCCAGTTCTGGGAATGAAGGTGTCCACTGCTGGGCGAGGTATGCCAACAGGAAACAGAAGTTGCTTTGTTTCTGGGAGACCTATCTATGCCCACCTGGAAAGCTGTCCCTTCCAACCACAGCCAGCTTAAAAAAATGGCATTAACTCCTGTGAGGAAACACAAAAGTAACACCACACATACACACACACACACACGGAGTGGAGGGGAGACATGGAGAGGGAGAGGGAGAGGGAGAGAATCTGATAGCACACAAGAATTCCAGAGAAGACACCAGATAGAGGAGAAGAGAGAAAGAGACTGGCAGGTGGGAAACAAGGGCAGTATCAAGGGAAAGTGTAGTAGCCTTTGAGGGTGAACAGAGAAGGAGGAGGAGGAGAGGAAGAGAGAGGGAATGGGAGAGAAAGAACATTTGGCACTATTAATTCATTGAAAAAAAATGTTTATTAAATGCCTTCTCTGTGCCAGGAACTGGTATTATAGTAATGAGTAAGACTGCCATGTGTCTGCTCTTAAGCTGTTTATAATTTGAAACAGAAAAACAAAAGTCTCCTCCTCCCAAGCAATTTCTGCGTGTGGATGTGAGAGAAGTTCTCGGAGCAGATGTGCGCCCAGCGAGAGTGAACCGTGAGAAGGACTCTGACTCCGACTCTCCAAGTCGGCTATGAGCAGGCTCAGGATCCCACGGAGGAAGAAGCAGCCGGTGTGATCCACGTGGAGACCAGAATGAAGGCAGCAGCCGGTGCCAGCAAGACTCCGGGGTGGCTAAGGAATAGGCAGAGACTCTACAGGGCCCCTCAGGCCTGGGCAATGAGTCACAGCTAGTCCTCGTACAGCTGTACTAAAGAAAACGATACTTAGGCCAAGTGACCATACAGTCTGACTTGAACTGTCCAAAACTGATGCTCTGATGTGGACAACAAAGGGCAATGGGTGGGCACAGGTGTAGGAGATGAATGGAGGCCCCTTTATGAGCTGTGATCTAGAAAACATTTGTGTGCTAGGGAGACTGCCAGAAGTGCTCAGGTTCACGGCATGACAAGGGAATCGGCCAAACTTGGTCGCTGGTGGCGTGGAGGGGGGCGTGGGGGGCGAGCGGGGGACTGAGCGAGATGTAGGCGTCAAGAATAAGACATAGATTTCCAGCCTAAGCCTCGGGGAGTAAGGGAAGTTCGTTTTATTAGAAAGATAACCCAGAAAAAGAAAGAGGAGGAGGGAGGAAAAGGAGGAGAGGGGAAGGCGGAGGAGGTTGAGGATACTGTCCAAATGGAAAATCCTGAGTCCAGTGTCATCTACACTAATTTTTGATGACCCCTTAAAGACTAGAATGGAAACACTGAGTAAATCTGACTGTGTAGACTCATATCCCAAGGGAAGCCTGGGCTTGGGACACAATTTGGAATGTCATGGAGGAAATTAAAGCCTTAGGACCGAGTGAGTTTACAAAGGCAGCGTAGCATGAAAGAGATCTGGCTCCAAATTCTAAAGTCTTCAACTTTGAGTAGTTAGGGAAATGTGACAAGGGACACTGAAAAGTGCTTGCCAGGAAGGCCTGGTGGCTGGGAAATTGACATCACCTTGAATTTTAAATAGGAAAATATTTATGTAGGAATTTAATGCAAAAATCCATTGAAAAATATAGATCAAGAAAAGCTGTTCTGTGATTTATTGTTAGGCTTCAGAAAGTTAGGAAACTTCAAAAACCACTTAGAAGTAGTGAATTGTAGGAGAATACTGGAAGTAGCTATAAACCTCCAGGGTGGTTCCACATAACTCTATCTATCTATCTATCTATCTATCTATCTATCTATCTATCTATCTATCTTTCTTTCTTTCTTTCTTTCTTTCTCTCTCTCCTGCCTCCCAGAACTTAGACAGAAGTCTCTGTTGGTGGACCTAAAGCAGAATCCCGTGGGTGGGAACACTGGGAAATGCAATTTCAAGACTCAAAGTCCCTAAGATACAGAGTTCATAAAAGGGTGTGAGACTAGGGCTACACAAACCAGTCAAGACAACCGCAGCTGCAATAATACTAAGCACATCCAGGCTTGGCGGCTGATGCAGGGCCTCCTACACCCAGGAAGGAGAGTGTCTGAGTGTGAATCTGACTCCTCTTCTGGGCTTTCTGATGGCTCAGGAGCCTCCAGGCTCCTTTCTGTCCAGTCCTTACTGCTCAGAATGCCAGAATTGATTTCCATTCTTCTGACAAAAGTTCCTCTCTGACAAGCATTTTTCCATTTCCTTTGTATAACAAAAACAAGTTCCTGAAGTCATGGAACCATCAGCGACAAGCTGATTTGAATCTTTCCAATGTCAGCATCTGTCATTTGACCACCTGTCTGATACACTCCCCTGCTTCTCTGAGCAGGGATCACTCAATCAACAGTTTGTTTGATGAGCAGACAAAACATTTATCTATGAGAAAAAGAAAACATGATCCAATGCTGTTTTTAATAATCTATTCATTTTAGCAAAGTAGAGTATTGCCTAAGAAAGAGAGGATTTGGTTTAAAGTAGCAAACAGAAACTCTTGTTTAACATTAGGTTCTAAGGGCTCTACAGGCCAGTTATAAAACCCTAACAGCTCTGTGTTTGTGTGTGTGTCTGTGTGTGCGCGCACACACGCGTGTGTGCATGTGTTACTATAGATATATTTTTTAAATGTATATGGCTCAACAGTTAAAAGCTCTTGCTTTAATTCAAAGTGATCGAGAGCTCTCTTCTGGCCTCTTTGACACAGATCACATACTCAATGCATTTACATACATGCGGGCATAACACTCATACACGTAAAATAAAATAACTCTTTTTTTAATCATATGCATTTGTGTCTTTAGTGGAACTGTAAGTTTCTTGAAGAAAAGAATGTCACCTCACTGATCTCATATCTCCACATCTCCGACATCATCTGACAAATATTGACTGAAAGATTAAATCAGTAAATTACATAAAAAGTGGAGATTGTGGCCCAACCTGTGATGGTAAGCACATCTACCAGGGCAGACTTCCTTTGCTCCAAAGCAAAACCTGCTTTTCCAATCATTGTTATGCAAAAGGAAGAAAATGGAGGAGATACCTAGAAGGTCAATGCAGATTTCTTCCTGTTTGGGGTGGGGTGTCATCTCTCTGGAGAACTGGCCTTCTACCTGTAAGTGAAGAATCACCTTCCATCTCAGGGCATGGCAGCTACAGACGAAGGATTATATTCATCTTTTAGTTATGAAGTATACATGTGAAGCATAAATCATATAAGCAGACCTCTAAGCACATCACACAGCTCCAAACAAAATCAAGTTAGCACATCTCAAGACCCAAACCAATTTCTTATTTCCATGTTTGCATGTGTATTCCACAAGCACCTTATAGACAGACTGCGTAGACGTGCCCGGAGCTGTAGGTCTTGCCAGTTTAGAAGTGTTCTAGTCACCCCAGATGGTTAGCACCTAAATTAATCATAACCGAATTTTGAAAAGGAAAGTAAAAGGAAATAAAGAGCCCTGCCACACCGTCTTTATGTTCACTAAAAAAGTCCTTGTCACCTTGGTTGGCTCAAGATCAGAGTGTTTGGGCTTTCTAATGTTGCAGCTACAGTTTTAACTCTATAGATTAAACTTTCAAGAGGAAAAAGGAACACTCAATATCTGCTGTCAGCTTTGGAGCTGGCAATGAGTCTTTTCCTCAAGAAATAGCAGTAAAACAAACTACTTAGGCTGCCCAGGCCTTTATACAGACTTATGACTATGCACACACATTCTCCATCTCCCCACCCATGCTCCTGTCTCATACACATGTATGCAAAGTCACTGAAGTGGAACTCTGTCCTCTGGGCATGATATTGCTGTTGCCATCTTGACATCAGAGCAACTGTGATTACCCAAGCAGGTAAGGGCTATTCGACCTCATAGAACAGTGGTTCTCAACCTGTGGATCACAACCTCCATGGGGCTGAATGATCCTCTCACAGGGGTCACCTAAAACCATCTGCATGTCAGATATGTATGTTATAATTCACAACGGTAGTGAAATTGCAGTTATGATGTAGCAAGGAAAATAATTTTATAGTTGGGGTCCCCACAACATGAAGAATGGTATTAAAGAGTCACAGCACTTAGGAAGGTTGAGAACCACTGTCCTAGAAGAAGGTGGAAGCTCATCAGATCCTCACCTTAGACTCCAGCCACTTACTCCCTCCAACTGCACATAGTCCTGCCTCAGCTGGGGATCCAGGCATGAGTGAAGGGAAGGGACAGTAAATAAGGGGTGGAGGGTTGACTAGGGTGGGGCCTCCAATGTGCAGCTTGCGTGAGTCATCACCCACTCTGAGTTGGAGCTTGTCAGTAAGCTGCCCAAGAGTCACTCATCTGCTTGGAAGTCACTTCTTTCCCAAACTCTCATAAATAACCACAGCAAAGTCAATAACTCACCACGTTGGGTTTGGATGCAATCACTTCCTTGGTCTCTAAGCGCTCTATCCGGGGTAAACGTGTGTCTCTGTGTATCTTCCAAGGAAGACTTAGAAAACAACTTGGCCTCCGATGTCTCAGCCCAACAGCAGGAATTATGGGTGGTCTCTAGCTCTTTAGAACCATGGAGAAATAACAAGCCAGTGGCCCTCACCAACTAGCAAAATGATGGGTGTGTCAACAAACATCAACAGTGGGGTTCGAGAGCACAGCTAAAGCAACAATTTCTTAGGGGAGTTGTTAGAAGAAAGCACAAAGACCTGCAAAAAGAGGGACATTGAGCTAGAACTAAAGGATAAGCAGAAGTGGCTGAGCAAGCATAAGATGAAAGAACGTTCATTTCATTCTACCGCTACAGTAGAGCACAGATCCAGAAATCCCAGCCATCGCTTACTATTCTGTAGGAAAGTGTCCCTCTCTTTGATTCCTTCTCTTTGGTACTTGTTTCCTTATCTGAACATGCCATTGACAATAGACCATATTTTGCTAGGTTTCTGGTGACGATTCAATGCATTCGTGCTTGTCAAGTGCTGAGAGAAGTGTAGCATGTAGGAAGGGCTGGGTGATTGTCACTGTTGCTGTTATTACATGTGGTTGTAGCCAAAATTATTCTCAGCTACTCAGTAAAATTTAGTATCATGCCTATGAAGGGTTGAAGTCTACCTGTGGGCTTGTGCACGACAACTGGAAACCGCTGCTCTAAAGAAAATGGAGTGCGCACACACCAACCAGAGGCAGGCACACAACATGAGCTAAGCGCACGAATTCAGAGGAGCAATGAAATGGTGTTGTCCCCTGTATTCCAAGCAGAGCACTCTGCCCATGTCGGAGCTTTTGGAGTCTTTATCACGGAACACTGTTTTATTGCTACTTACAAGAAGAAAGATCTCGGGTTTGCTATGCATATTTAAGTACTGGTGCGAATCAAGTGAGCATCCTTCCTAAGAATGCTTTTTTTTTTAATGGCTATTTTTTGTCTGGCAGTCTTTAAGGAAGGAGGATAGCTTAACACATCAAAGCAGCATCATTCATTCCGTATGCGTTACCCTGGAGTAATCGTCTCCATGAATATTTCATGAAACAGACTCCCTGGAATGAGACTGCAGGCTGAAGGTCAGAAAGGGGGAGTCACAGCTGATGAGGGAAGACGCATCTGAAACCATTGTTGACTTGTTCAGATACTGCCTATAATGGAGACAAAGGATTCTGTGCCCTACAGTAGGGGTCAGAGAATTTGAGAAAGACATCCACTTTACAACAAAAATCCCTGCAGAGTCGAGAGCCAGATCCCTATGCTGGACTGGAAGCTGCTATTACTCAACTCCCAGTTTCCATTCCCCACCTGATTAATTGTCAGATGACTCCCAGTCATATAGCTAGGATTGCTCCATACTTCCTCCCATTGGAGTTGTACCAACACAACAGAATTTTAGTGAAAATCTTACAATTTATAGACATGGCTAGCTAGGCTACTGGTGTGTGCTTCTGGAGTAATAATAGTGGAAGGCTTGCAAGAGGTGAGCTTGTTTGCCCTGTCTCTCTCTGGGGCATTACCATGCATTCTGAGGGTGAGCAGCCATGACCAAGCAGCTGGTGCTGTAGAACACTGAGCCTAGAGCCTGTGCAGACACTTCTTCTCCTTCAGAATAGACAACGGTTGCCACCTTTAATTCAGATTTTAAAGGAATAAAAAGAGGAAGAGGAAAATGAGGAGAATGAAGAAGAAGATGAGGAGGAGAAACTTTTATTGTAACCAAAACAACAGAATAAATCACTCTTGTTCTGATTTTGTCTTATTGATAAGTTAGAACCCTTCTTCTGTATCCTTCATCAAAGCACTAAAGCACTTCTCAAATATGACCCTAGAAGATCAGCTTGGACATCATCTGAGGACTCTTGAGATATGCAAACTCCCCAACAGTTGCCAGCCAATCTGAAATATGAGATGATATCTAGCAATCTGTTTATAGGACAAACACCGCAGGTAATTCTGGTGTACACTAAAGCTTCAGAGCTATTGCTCCAACTGAGTGGAAATTTATCTGCAAGAGAATTACAGTGAACACCATAAGGTTTATATAAAAAAAACATTTTGTTGAATCTTCCTGTTTAAGTCAACTTGCCTGTTTACAATACTCTAGTGGTCCTCTCTAGATGCTGAAATGCAAATTCCTTAGCTTGGTCTACAAAGACCTTACAAGCAGCCCCTTGTCCTGCTGACAACCCTACTCCATACCCACACTGCAAAACCACTATGTATGTTCTAATTCCATTCTGTGCACACGCCTGGTAGCCATCTCTCCTTACATCATACTCTTTCTCAGTTCTCCCACACACAATGTGATATTAGAGCCTCAACATTCCCATGGACTCTCGCTCACATGTTTCTAGGAGCACTCATGAGGTTATTTCACAGTATTCCCTCCCAACCATCTCTCTAAAGGATGAGATAAAGATGGAGCAAATCATGAACAAAAGCATTATTTTTCTGACTTTGTAGGTGCTTGAGTGCACAAGACATTTGACATGTTCATTATACCATTACGCCATGCTGGTATCACTCACACAAAGAGAACCCACCCATTTATACATTCCACTCTAAGGCAGAAACGTCTGGGGTGAGAAAAGAGCTCATATGATCAAATTTTTATCAATGATATGAAAATCTTCTTAGCAGTAGAAAAAAAAGCGTTTCCAGCTCAGAAATCATTAGTTTGGATTCTGTTATCTGTTTAAACTTGAGAAAATGAACCCTTGGGTCTCAGATTCCATAACTATAGAATGGAAAGAAGATGGTACAAATCTGCCCTATTGATCGCATATGATTTTGCAATGATTTGTAATGACTTGAAATCATGTCTAACCTTATCTTTACCCATATAGTTTGTCTTGTTATATATTAGACATTATCTGAAATGCTAAGGCATAGTGGAGTATAGAGGTCCATTGCTAAATGCAGGAGGCACTGGGAGGAAGGGAGAGAGGGAGGGAGGGAGGGAGGGAGGGAGGGAGGGAGGGGGGAGGGAGGGAGGAAGGAAGGAAGGAAGGAAGGAAGGAAGGAAGGAAGGAAGGAAGGAAAAGTCCATCTCTTAAAAACATCAGCAAAGTGATGGGGGAGAGTCTTCTGTTTTGTGTTAATTTCATTGGCTAAATAAAGAGACTGCCTTAGTCCTTTAATAGGACAGAAAATTAGGTAGGCGGAGTAGACAGAACAGAATGCTGGGAGAAAGAAGCCGAGTCAGTGAGTCGCCATGATTCTCCCACCGGACACAGATGCAGGTTAAGATCTTCCCTGGTAAGACACCTCGTGATGATACAGGGATATTAGAAATGGGTTAGATCAATATGTAAGAGCTAGCCAATAGGAGGCTGGAACTAATGGGCCAGGCAGTGTTTAAAAGAATACAGTTTCTGTGTAATTATTTCGGGGCATAAGCTAGCAAGGCGGCAGTGAGCCAGGGCGGCAGGAACGCAGCCCACCGCTCCTATTACTACAGAGGCAAAGTGTATCCCCAGGAAAACTTCTGGTGGGATTTTCTCCACCTCTGTGCCCCACAGTTCCCACTCTGCTTTCTGAATAACAAGAAAGGAACAGAGGACTTGTGGTTGTGGTTTTCTTCCTGGTCTCCCTTTACATAATTTCAATCCCCAAGTTCTGTTGCTAGGAAAGTGGCAGCCCGCCAGCTAGGTTTATCACCATCCTCCCAAGAGCCTCATGTCCTACAGTTGTACAGGCTTCGTACGTTACTTACTGTCAGGTGATCCGGCTACTTTCAACTCTAGGCTCTTTGGTAGGTGTAGGGAACTGAGCAGCGCAGGGCAGGGTCTTTATCTCCCAGCCTGCTCTGCCAAGTACAGTTGATGCTCAAGGCAAGAGTGAAGAAATGCGAAATTGACTCAGCCCCGATAGTCTAGTCAAGTTTGTCAGAAGTTTATAAAACTTAGTCATTTTAAAAATTAAGCTTAATGCTTTTAGTGGGCTACTCTGTAACGTCCTGTTTTACAACCTTGAGGCAGCTTTGACGGCCCCGTTCAGATGCTGTTAATCATGTGATATGATGACTTGTCTATTTTTTCCATTTTTTAAGATGCCTTGAGGAAAGTCAGTCTGCCTAAACATGCATGCACTGTACTGAAAGCCACTCTTACTCTGAAGAAAACTGCATGAGCAATAAGGCTTTACTGTGTTAATACAGAACATAGCTATGAGCCAGGCAGGCTTGACCTCCTGATTGAGGATGGTGAACAAAGAGCCTCTAAACAAAACTGAGGGAAAATAAAGAAAAGAAGGAAGAGGGGTGGAGAAAGAGAATGAGAAGTGGGGACAGACGATGCATGCGGCCACCATGAGCAGGATGCATGGAAAGACCAAAGCAATACCTCTAGAAAGATCTCAAATGCATGGGATAAGAATAGCTGGGGCTACCTACCATAGCACAGAAAGAGCGAGTGCCGCAACAGAGAATAACTTAGCAACAGAAGCGTCTCACCTGAGCTAGAGCCCTCAGGGAACTGGCTGGGTTGGGGTAGAGAGTGGTTTGAATGACCGTAGGCTCATTTGTTTGAATACTTGGACCCAGTTTGGTGGAATATTTGGGAAGGATGAGGAGGTGTGGCCTTGTTGGGAAAGGAGTGTCACTAGGGTTGGTCTTTGACATTTCAAAAGATTTGCACACACCATTCCCAGTGTGCCCACTCTGCTTTCTGTCTGCAGACCAAGATGTAAGCTCTCAGCTGTGCTAGCCACCACTCCTTTGCACTGCCATCAGTAACTCTAACCCTCTGAAATGGTACTCTCAATTAAATGCTTTCCTTCATAGGTTGCCTTGGTTATGGTGTTTTATCACGACAATAGAAAAATGACTAACACAGTATCTATGGGATCAGTTTTAGGCTGGAACCAGGACATAAGCTTAAGGACCCCATGAAACTTGTTTCTTCCCTGATAAGAATGGATCAAATTAGCTTAGCCTTGGCACAGAATATTGAGAAAACAGTCATCTTGGAAGAGCCAATTGGCTTATTAAATTATGCTGCCTAAAATGAATACTATGTGATCCTAAGATCATATTCCTCTATTTTCTCTCATGAACTATTTTCATCCCATCATAGGTTTGACCTTCTGGCAAAGGACACTAATGAGCAGGGAAGTCTCAAGACAATTGAAGGGAAGCCCTCTTTTCCTTGTATGATGTTACAAAGACATACGAAAATCCCCACTTGTCAACTGGTGTCTCCCAGACTCTAATAACTAAATAAGATTGATTCAATCCCCCATTTCTCTGGATCATTTATGACTTGAGAAAGGTGTGTCAATCCTCTTCCAGTCACTCCTAATCCAAGATCCCTCTTATGCTGAAATACTTTCTTTCTGACTCAAGATGCATCATTGATTTTATGGTACCCATTCCTCATAGCAATGACGTTGGCCATTTCCCTTAATGTTTAGTACTCCTAGCCAACAAACTATCAGTGATGTTTTGTGTAAATGGAAGGCCTTATCAGAGATAAGGCCAATAGTAGTATACATGTAACAGAAAAGAAATCAAACCCATCACAGTCCTCATTTGAGCCTAACAGTCTCTTGGCCATCTTTCTGAACTAGACTCCAGTTTTCAATCACATTCTTGACCATGGAGAAAGCCTGGCTGAGTCACAAGCACCAAATGTTATGGTAAAAGGCCACAGCGCCAAGTGGCAGCAGTGGGCAGCAGGTCACAAGACCACGGCAGGCCACAAAGGCAGCTGATCCCAAAACAGGGAGCCATGCAGAGGGTGAGAGACAGAGACCTATTAGGCACGCCATGCAGAGAAAGTGGGTGTTTATTTAGTGGGTTATGGAGGGGAAAAGGAAAAGTAGAAAAGCAGAGAGAGAGAGGCAGAGAAAGAAAGAGAAAGAGAAACAGAGAGGGGGAAGGAGAAAAGTAGGGAGAAGGGAGAGAGGCAGAAGCTGCCTCTTTGGGAGAGATACAGAAGGAAGGAGCTCAGGTTGGAAGTAGAAGGAAGATCTGCTTGCCTCAGCGGATGGCGGAGGGAGTATGTGGGGCTTGTCTCTTAAAGGAACAGGACAGACACTTTAGTACCAGAAAAGAAGAAGCTCCCTAGAGTACGGCATCAGCTTCTTCCTTTGGTCTCTGGAGTAGACCCCAGACTACTCAGCTCTTGCTGGCACCACTGACAGAGATGCCACTAGCTCAGCTCAGTCTCATCTCTTGGCTTGGCTAAGACCCGAGTCCTTGGATGAACAGGCTACATCTTGGTCCCCAGTACCTGATTATCTCTAAGCAGTCATCATAGACTCCATCCAGCCCCTGCCCTTTAAGTCCACACCCTTGGCTTTGCCATAGAATTACCTTGTTCCTCCACATCAAACCCATCACAGACTCACTGGCCTTGAACTCAGTTTGAACCCCTGGCAAAGACAGAAGTATTCTAGAAAGTGATGATAGACTTTTTAAAAAGGAAGATCTGGTCTTATCAGTCATCTTTCTCTTTAATTAGCTTAGACTGACACATTGCGCCCAATCATCCCCTCCACAGAGTCCCAAAGGGCAATTGGTAAGGAGGAACAGCCTGCTGAAGGCTGTTAGTGCCCTCAACTTACAAAAGTACACAGCAAATTGGGGCCCACACTTAATTCTTTGATGCTTTTCTCTCTTTTCTCTGGATATAAAAAGAAAGTTTTCCTTTGCTACATACATACCCTGCAACTGCTGAGCTACACGCTCACCCTTGGCTACAGAGGACAGAAGTATGTTTCTCTATGCCATGAGAGGCAGTGCGTGGTCTGGGTCATCGTGGCTGCACCGTATGATACAGACAGGGAAGTGGCCAGAGAAACATACCAAACCCTTCCTTCTTTGCACCATGGTCCTGTCTGCAGAAGCATTAGCAATATTAGATACCTGTGCCTTTCTCTGGACATTATCCTCATGTTGAGCCAATGCAAAAAGAAAAAACCCATGTGTTCAGGAAGACGAAAGAGAAAAGTGTGTTGATAATTTAAAGAATTCATTTCTATTTCAGAATCACCATTTTAAAATATGCTTGTGAGGAACCAGAGTTGTAGCTCAGTTGGTAGAGTGCTTGCCTTAAATGCAAAGTCCTTTGATGCAGTAGCCAGCACCACATAAGAGCCAACTGTGGTGGTGTGCATGCCTGCAGTCTCAGCATTGGGGGAGGGTAGCGGGAGGATGGACCAGGAGAATCAGAAGTTCGAATCTCAGGTCAGCCTGAGCTCCATGAGACCCCGCCTCAAGAAGAAATGTTTGTAAGCTTTTTCATAACATGGAAAAACAGTTTTCTGGAAAGAAAGCAAGATTTAAAAAATATGGGAAAGTAAATCACAAGTACACTGAAGTATGTATAGAAGAAATATCAAAACATCCAATGTGGAGCTCTAGCAGCTGTGGCGCTCAGTGCTCTGTTTTCCTGTTTGATGTGTGTGTATGTGTGTGTGTGTGTTGCTATTATCATGGAAGCTAATTTAATTCTTTAGTAGTAAATAAAGGATTTTAAATAAATATTTAAACTTTCCCCTAAAAACTTATTCGTTCAGTCACCAAATATTTCCTGAGCACTTGCCATGTTCCTTAACATGTTCCATGTTAGGGTTACTATGGTGGTGATGAAACACCAGAACCAAACCTGGGGAGAAAAAGTTTCTGTGGCTTACACTTTGACATCACTGTTAAGAAGTTGAAGGCTCTCATAGCAGGATATCAAACAAGGCAGGAATACGGAGGCTGAAGCTGATGCAGAGGCCATGGAGGAGTGATGCTTACTGGATTGCTCAGCCTGCTTTTTTTTTTTTAATAGAACTTGGGACCACCAGTCACAATGGGCTGGGCCCTCCCATATCAGTCCCTAGTTAAGAAAATACCCTGCAGGCTTCCTACAGCCTGATCTTTTTTATTTATTTATTTATTTATTTAAGATTTCTGACTCTTCCCTGCCACCGCCTCCCATTTCCCTCCCCCTCCTCCAATCAAGTCCCCCTCCCTCGTCAGCCCAAAGAGCAAAGTCCAAGGACCACCCACCTCCATCCAGGTCTAGTAAGGTGAGCATCCAAATTGCCTAGGCTCCCACAAAGCCAGTTCGTGCAGTAGGATCAAAAACCCACTGCCATTGTTCTTGAGTTCTCGGTAGTCCTCATTGTCCACTATGTTCAGCGAGTCCAGTTTTATCCCAGGCTTTTTCAGATCCAGGCCAGCTGGCCTTGGTGAGTTCCCGATAGATCATCCCCATTGTCTCAGTGTGTGGGTGCACCCCTCTCGGTCCTGAGTTCCTTGCTCGTGCTCTCTCTCCTTCTGCTCCTGATTTGGACCTTGAGATTTCTGTCCGGTGCTCCAATGTGGGTCTCTGTCTCTGTCTCCTTTCATCGCCTGATGAAGGTTAATATTTAGGAGGATGCCTATATGTTTTTCTTTGGGTTCTCCTTATTTAGCTTCTCTAGGATCACTAATTATAGGCTCAATGTCCTTTGTTTATGGCTAGAAACCAAATATGAGTGAGTACATCCCATGTTAGCGATCAGGGAAATGCAAATCAAGACAACTTTAAGATACCATCTTACACCTGTCAGAATGGCTAAAATCAAAAACACCAATGATAGCCTTTGCTGGAGAGGTTGTGGAGAAAGGGGTACACTCATCCATTGCTGGTGGGAATGCAAACTTGTGCAACCACTTTGGAAAGCAGTATGGCGGTTTCTCAGGAAATTCGGGATCAACCTACCTCTGGACCCAGGAATACCACTCTTGGGAATATACCCAAGAGAGGCCTTATCATACAACAAAAGTATATGCTCTACTATGTTCATAGCAGCATTGTTTGTAATAGCTAGAACCTGGAAACAACCTAGATGCCCTTCAATGGAAGAATGGATGAAGAAAGTATGGAATATATACATATTAGAGTACTACTCAGCAGTAAAAAACAAGGCTTCTTGAATTTTGCATACAAATGGATGGAAATAGAAAACACTATCCTGAGTGAGGTAAGCCAGACCTACAGCCCGATCTTGTGGAAGTGTTCTCTTACCTAATGTTCCCTCCTCTCAGATGATGTTAACTTTTGTCAAGTTTACATAAAACTAGCCAGCATACTGGTGTTTTAACTGTTCTGGGCCGTACTGACAGTGTAGAGTCCTTGTTCCTATGGGACTTTACATTCTGATAGACAAGGGAACATGAGGGTGGCTTCAAATTAAACCACTTTGAATTTAAATAAATTATGGATAGAATTTATTTATCATTTAAATACGCAGAGAATGGTATATCCTAATACACCCTAGTATCAAACATATGAAGAATATATGGAAAATATAGCATTACTATAAATATATATCAAAAATGTATAGTATGAATAAGAATGTAGTACTTCAATACTATTAAATTTAGTTAAGCAATGATATGAAAAGTTTTCCAAAATAACATTTTAGAACACTATGTATAGATAGCACCACATGACACACACATGTCCTTGTGTGTATATGCACACACAGTTACTTCTTTATGTGTTTCTCTTTCTGAAGGAATACATAAGTCAGTGGTGAGCATGATTCCTTTGGGGGTCACATACTGAGCAGTTGAAGGACAGGCATAGGAAGCAGATTGGCTTGGGACAGCCGCATTTTGGCTTGCGTTGCCTGTCTTATTAAGTGAGTAACATTCTTCCTAAGGTTCATGGCTTTACCAACCCTGTGAAACTGGCTAGGTTTCTAGTACTAACTAAACATGATTTCCCTCTCGCTGGGTGGGCCTAACGCCCAATTAGAGGGCTGTTAGCTGCCAAGCGTATGTGAGTGGTACCCCCTGCATCATCATGCATATCCGGCCACGCTGGTAATTGTTGTGACTCATAGAGGCTGCAGCTGGGGGGACTGTGGGTTCTTCGCGGCATGGTCTTGTACTCAGTTTGCTTATTTTACTGAGGACTTTGGCATCCATGATCATCAAGGATATTGGTCTCTAGAATCTCTGACTCTCTCTTTGCTAGACTAGCATAAGTGGTGTCACCATATTTCAATTAAAAACATATTTTAAACTAATTATATATATATATGTTTGTATAATATCATTTTACTCAATTATGAAGAAAAATTTATATTATTTTCTGGGAAGTAGGTTTTAACTTGAAATCATCATATGAAGCAAAATTAAGCCAGACTCAGATGAATATCACATACGCTCTCATTTGTAAAGCCTAGATTTTATAGAGCAATATAATGCCATCTACACATATATACACGGAAGCAGAAGTGAAGCTGGACGCAGGAAAAGACTGTGGGGTATGGAGTGGGAAGAAAGAAAAGGGAGGGCCATGGAGTCAAACACTTGAAAGAAGTTGTCTCTATGAAACCCCACACCATGCACAATAAAAACGTGCCAACAGAAACATTTGAAAGAACAGAGAAAGAAAAACATATATTTTAAAAAGTCTATCTAGCTATATGGACCACACCGTCAGCCTCGTATTTTCTGATGTGTTCATGCACATCATTTTATTCCCCAAGGCTTGCCCCTATTACCTTCCTTTGTCCCCACCCTCATTTGTCTGCTCCACTCTGTCTCCTCAGTTTCTACATTTGGGAAATAGTTTTAGCTATCCCATCACTTCTATTAAAACGATTATGAAAAGTGTCAATTTTCTATATGATTATATTTAGAGGATGCTGGGTATCTGGTCCCTAAACCTTTAGACTCAAATTATCTTTGCTCATCTTTTACTTAACAACCTCTTAATAAGCTATCGCTGAGTGAGAGAGAAGCAAGAAAGACCACTTTAAGAGTGTGAAAAATAAAACCTTTGAGTAAGAAGAAAGTCCCCACTGTTGATGAATCCAAGCTGCGGAGTGAGAGCCTCTTTAACACACCGCCTCCTGTTTGCTAGTAAATATCCTGTCAAAGCCTCCCTCCTCCTGGAGACAACCTGGGTTACCAGCAGGCCTATGCGGGGCTATCAGACCCCAGGTGAAGAGCTCTGGTTGCCAACTGTGTGTCTTCCTCTCCCTCCTTTAACATTCCTTTCAGAGTTCTAGCGGGTTTTCTGGAAGCCTGTCGCAGACCAAGGCTGTCTCCAGTCAGTCTGCCTTGGGTTTGTCACTGTGATTGTCCTGAGGAAGGACTGGGAAGACCTGCGTTTCCCTTGCCCTTGAAGCTGCCCTTGAGATGAGCACACAGAAGCGCTCAGCTTTTGTTGTACTGGAAGAGTTGTTTCATATACCCTCTGAACCCCAACTTTCTTTTTTTCTTATTGTTTATTTGCTCTTTTGAGACAGGGACTCACGGGTAGACCAGGCTGGACCCCAAATCACTATACTATGTAAGTAAGCCTGACCTTGAATTTTTGGTCTCCATGCCTCTACTTTTGCCAAGCATGCACTACCGTGGCCAGCTTTACAGAGTGCTGTGGATCCACCTAGGGCTTCAGGCATGCTAGGCAACCACTCCACCAACTGAACCACGTCCCAGCCCCTGACGTCGCTTTGCATCAAGGGGCTCTCCTGTGGGGAAAAAAGGGGTTTCGCAGGCCACAGAACATCTCAAGGGCGAGAACGGCAGAAAGATCTTTCACGCTTCCCTTCCTTGTGGAGGCAGCCAGCACCCCGCGGTCGGCAGGAGAGGATGGACACAGATGATAGTTTCTCCCTCCGCCTGGGTGCTCACTGCCTTTAATGTGCTTCAGCTGTGCCGCCAGACTGGCAAACCTGATCCACCTTCATACTTATCTAATCATTTTATGGGGCTTTAAGCTACTGGCCTGAAGCAGTTACCAGCTGCAACAACACTCCCAGAAAGGACATGACCCTTGCCGTAGTCAAGCACAAGACAGCAGACAGAGCCGGCTACACGTATCTCTGATCAGAAGTTTATATAATTTACCCTGGGCTCCAAGCATACTAGGTACGGGACTACACCCACGCAGCAGGAGGTGATTGCTCACTGAAGGCATCCCGCTGGGCTAAGCCACTGCTAGGGCTGCGGAGGAAGCTGGTAGACCTTTTGCCATGACAACGCACCTCACCGCACCGCACCGCACCTTTTAGCACTTTCTGGGTGCAATGAAGAGGGGTGGAGCCAAGTTCTTCAGGTTTACAAACTGAAGTTTTACTACAGGCAGCAGTTGCCTCGTCTGGGGTGGGGACCAGCATACTCCCGTTGAAAGAGGCCAAGCCCTGTGGTAACCCCAACATTTCAAACATGTTTTTGCTTGAGAAGATAATCGCCGCCTGCGGCTGTACACTGCAGCCTCTTCTCCTTGACTTCTCTGGGGCTCTGGCATGTGTCAGTCTGCAGTCCCTGGCAGCTGCTCCTCGGGCAGGAGATTCCAGCAGGTGAGGAATGTGGATTATGCAAACCATGGCAACTACAAACACCAACATCTCCTGTACCCCTGAAAACTGTTGGTGCAGCCTTGGCAGCCAAGACCACATGGTAGAGCCCAGTCCTGAGTAAAAACCAGCATAGTGTGTGTTGATTTGCCCACGGGGAGAGGGTGTGCTGAAGTGGTCAGAAACAGTGGCACTAGGACCAGTCAGCCTGGGTTTGGATCTTGGTTCTTAAACCTTGGTAATTGTTTGACAGTGAGCAAGGTCTAGGGTTGCTCTGGTGCCTCCGTTTCTTTGTTTGTAAAGTAGAGAAGACATCTGGACAGCCTGTGACAGATATTAAGTGACTTAGTACAGTGGCACACTTAGAGCTCTGTCGGCAGACTTACACTCAATACATGTTAGCTTGTCTGGAAGACCTTATCAGTCTGGCGAGGTTCATTTTTTACAAGTCTATGATGTACATTCTCGTGCCAGAGCAGACCGCTCCCATGTGTCTGGGAACATCTTTCTGGGGTGTCTCCAAAGTTCCTCCATCCCTCTGTGTCCAGCACCGTTGCTCCAATTGCTCCCTAATGCATCAGTCCAGGTCCTCCCCGGTGCTCTCTGCCTTGTTGGACCCAGCTTCTCCCTCACCGCGCATCCCCTGCTCCAAGCATCCATCTGGGCTTTGACCAAGCAGTGCTCACTCCAATCTGTTCTCCACGCAGCATTAAGAGAGGTGCTTACTAAGTCTTTATGCGACACACAAACATGTTTGATGCCAAAAATCCTTCAGCAGGTCCCCGAACTCCTGACATAAAACCTAAGCCCCTAACAAGACTGACATGTCTGGTCCTGCCTGCCTCCCCAGCCTCACCTTCCACTGCCTCCTTTTGGCTCGTTTGGGTCCAGACACAGCAGGTTAATTTAAGTCATTTAGCATCACCCAAGCCATCCTCCCTGGAGCCTGTGTGCCTTCGGTTTCCCCGTCCCTATTTTCATTCTAAGTCAAGTTTGTAGCTAGATACACTTTGGTGTCTCTATATTCCTGTAGGCTAAAAGATCCAGGAGGGCAAGGACTTAGTAAAGAGCCCATGGTTAGGGGAGCAGGATGTCTAGAACTCTTTAACAAATAGAAGACACGTGTGTGTTTAATGTGTCCCGTAACATTACCTCATTTACCCTTAATGCAAACCTTAATGATGAGTGTCGCTGTGCCAATTGTTTACTCATGGACACATGCTAGAGACACAGAGTGTGCTGACCATCATGAAGGGGGAGGATAGGAAAATGTAAGGGTAAGGATCCTGACTGGAAATTGTACCCCTTCTCACAGGCGCATTTGCCTACTTCTCCCTCTGGTCCTGGACTGTCCACAGACACCTGCTAATTGCACCCAGATGCTGAACTTCTCTGAGTCACAGGCCCAGTGCGCATGCCTCTGATGCCACAGGATTGCTGCCCTCCAGAGGGCTCCGCCCTGTTCTCACATCCTCGCCTGAAGGGAGAAGGTCAGAACTCTTGCCCAACAAAAAACTACGCCTCTGTTCATTGTTACCCAAGCACCTAGAACATCCTTGCATCCCCCTGCTCTACCTTCTCAAAGGCCACCCAAGCACCACCCACTTCCCCTCATGCAAAAGTCAGAAAACCACTTCAGCTGACCAAACAGCAATGAGGAAGGGATCTGCTACAAAAGATGCTGAGAAAGAAATGGCAAGGTGACGAAAGAGACTGCTGATTGTCCTGGGGACAGGCAGCCACCCAGAAGCTTTGAGCAGCAGAAAGTCACTGCTGTGCTAGGCTGTGGGGACTGAGATAACCTCAGGTCACCTTGTGCATGAAGGAGGAGAAGTATATCCAGCAGGACATATGGGAACAATGACTCCCAAACAAGATGTCTGCAATCTAATCCCCAGAACCTGCGAATGTGTTCCAGTTACATGGCAGAAGGAACTTTGCTTCTGTGATTGGTGTACGTGTCTTCAAACACAGAAAGCATCCATAGTTTCTCAGGCAAGCTTAGTGTCATCACAGTGGACCTCATAAGAGAGAGGCAGGGAGGTCAGTCAAGGGAAGCAGCCATAAGCCAAAGAATGTGGGAATGTGTTCTAAGTGCCAGGGGGCGGGCAAGGGCCAGGAAACAGGCTTCTAGAGCCTGCAGGAGGGTAGGCCTGCTTGAGTAGAGTCTCTGAAGACTCATTTCTGACTTTTGGCCTCCAAAACCACAAAATGATTAATTACTTTGTGTAGTTTCAGCCTCTAAATTTGTGTGTGTGTGTGTGTGTGTGTGTGTGTGTGTGTGTGTGTGTGTGTGTGTGTGTGTGAAATTACAAGAGTGGCCACAGGAAACCAACATCAGCCTTATCCTTTCTTTCCATTCCATAATCTTTCCATTACCTAAAGCCAACAGGAAGCCAACTGGCTGAGAAGCAGAGGCTCAGGAAAGGACCCAGACAAATGTGCTCTGCCTACTGGGACCCCTGTAGCATGCTCTGGAATCTAATATGCTGTAGAATCTACTCTCAAATTCTCTATAGGGTGTATACATCTTTCTCCTAAGTGTCTTCCGATTTAAATGAATGACAAACTAAAACCGTTTACCCCAAGGGGCACATGTGTGCAACACTCACTCTCCCCTGATTCATTCAGACTTTGTCACTTATGCCTTAGAACCACGAACGGCATTTGGCCAGGGAACATTCGCATGAACTAGTCATACGATTTTATGGATTTGTTTTCTTCTTTCCTATTTTATTATCATATGAATCAAAACAGGTGCCATTAGTTCCTTTTTTTTCCACAGTGACAGCAGTCATCAAATGATCTATAAGATGAAAGCATTTCAAAAAGACAAATGCCACCAAGCCATCATGTGTGCAGGCCTCTGAGTCACTCCCTCTTCCCTGAGTCACAGCCCGCCGATGTGATTTGGCAGCTCATCTGATCCCATCAGCTCTGTGGTTGTAAAAAGAAAAGAAGAAATGGGTCATTGCACTATGACAAAAGGACAGTCATTGAACATACAGCAGTTAAGAAAAGTTTGAGCCCCAGTGGTCTCAAATGCCCAGAGGAAGCTTGTCCTTGCAGTGTGTGGGTGCCAGGGCAGACCGACAGACAAAGCAGCACAGACTCCACCAGCCGTCCACCGGGGACTTGTTTAAGAATCCGATCAGACAAAAGGAAGTGGCTGAAAGCCACCGATGGAGAGGGCATGAGGGCTGGGGGAGGGCTTGTTTTCTGCATTACTAGCATTTAATTGAAACATTCTGGAGTATCCAGCACCAGAGAGAAAGAAAGAAAGAAAGAAAGAAAGAAAGAAAGAAAGAAAGAAAGA
>JABTXL010008488.1:1211389-1225699 GCA_025134845.1 Neodon shergylaensis | reverse complement strand
AGAAAGAAAGAAAGAAAGAAAGAAAGAAAGAAAGAAAGAAAGAAAGAAAGAAAGAAAGACAATCTCAACAAAAGACTCAATGAGTAAGTATTTACTTATGAGATTTTGTGTTTGCCTACCTAATATGGGCATAGATAGGACTCACGTGCTATGAAGGCAGAATTCTACTGGACACACATAAGGACACACAGAGCAGGAACAGAATCATAAGTAAGCTAGCAGAGAGCTGGTAGTTGTTGAAGTTGGAGGATGGATGCATGAGAACTCACGTCTTAGTCTCTTTAAAATTTTACCTATCCATTTTATATTTTCCACAAATCAGATCATGTTGCTCTTGTTGGTGGCAGGGTTCCACCTCCACCGTGTTTGCTTTACAGAACTCCTCCCCAGCTTTCGTCAGAGCGCTTTTCCTGGAAAGCCAGAAACCCTGCTTTCTGTGATTCTCTCAGCTTCTGTAAAAAATGGGTGTCTGGTCTCTGACAGGAAGCACGGTGGCATCCAGTCTGGGGCCTGGGAAACTAGAAGCAACCAGCTGAAGGGGTGAAAATCCATGAAGTTGCCCACTCCTCTGACTCATGGATTGGGTTCACTTCCTGGGATCAGCTCACCTGCACTAGATGCTACTGGTACCCAAAGGGTCCCCAGATCCTAATGCAGCATCACTCCAGCAGAAACTAGGGCTTAGGACTCAGCTCTGGGGACATCAAATTGAAGACACAATAGCCTCTGAGTGCCACCACCTTCGTGGGCTAAAGTATGAACACCTTTAAAATCAGAAGACTGGTGACTGACTTGGCTACAACTGAGTCATTTCAATAACTTTAGCCAATGAAGAAAAATCTGCAAAGACCAATTCTTCAAGCCTTGTGCCTCAGCCCTGCCTCCCTTGCCATGGAGAACAGGTAAAATGGTGATTTAGTGACTTTTCTCCTGGTGGCAGTTTTTCAAAAGCAGACCAAGCTGTGCTTTCTAGAGAATAGGAACATTGTCCAGATGTAGGCTGTTAATGGGTTGACTTTCAGCACCCATAGGGGCCATCAATAAAGTGAAACACAATCAAAAAAGGAAATGTCCCAGTCCTGTTTTGACACGGTGAGAATCACAATGGCCCTTGGCTCCAGGGTAGCCTCTTTCTGTTAAAGCAGGGGAGGGGGTGGAGCGGTGAGGAAGTAAGTCGGATGGCTGGAAGCTGTGCCATGCTTTAGCCTCCCGAAGCCCTGCCCCCTCCCACTGCTTTTCCTTCTTAACAGCTGACCCAAAGGACCTAAACTTAGCAAGGGGCGAGGTGTAGGAAACTAGATAGTGCATTCTACAGTTGGATAGGAAGTGCTGGGCTCAATGTGTTTAAGGTTAAGATTAATTCCACACTTCCTCTGAATCTATTTTAAAAACCCAGCCAAGGAGGGCATATGCAGCCCTCTACCAAAATGACACAGGATCAAAGGGTAAACACGAGCTGATGCCAGACCTTCTGACTCCTGCCCTTGCCCCTTGCCTATAGAATCAGAAAAGGTATTTTACCATCTCCATTAAAACGTGCTTGCTTCTGTTTATCCAGCAACTTCTGTAGTGGCAACAGCCAGAGAAATGATGGATCAGGAATGGCTGAACTGGGAGGAGCCAGAACAAAGGAGAAGCTCGGGAACTCTATTGCTAAGTGTCCCCCGCTACACGAGGGGGCACAAGCTTCAAGTCTGAACCTGGATGCCTGAGAGCAGACATCTACCTGGCGCCTGGGTGGGAGAATCAGTTATTCTGCTTTGCAGTGACCATCGTCATGAATGCAGGCTTGTTATCATTCCCTGAGCTCTGCAAACAGGAGCTCACTCTGTAGAGCCCCTCATTAGGGCCGAGTTCATTGAATTTGAGAAGGAAAGTAATGGCTGCCAGGGAAGCCCGATTGAGGCTCCTGGAGAGCTGGTTTCCTGGTGACTTCCAAGTGTGGCTTTTGCCAGTGGCAAGGTACACAAGAAAGACTAGCATAGTCCCTGCACAGCCCCTAGGTTTCTCCCAGTGTCCCTAACCAGAGTCCCTAACAGGAGTCCCTAACTAGAGTCAGCCAATTTTGATGTGCCCCTAAGCTATTGTCCCTTTGAGGTCTGTTTGGTTTTTTTTTTTTTTGTTTGTCTGTTTGGTGCCCGCAGGTCTGAGAGAAGTTCCGGTTCACTCACTGTTTTCTCTTTTGTGTAGAGAAAATCAGCCCAGAGGTTAACAGGTCACACTCTAACAATCCCATGCTCTAATTGCTGCCCTGGAGTTCTTTTAAGCAGGGTGGTGGGAGGGTAACAGCATCTGGGTGCAGAGTCTCCAGATAGGGTGCAGTGGTCAAAACCACTCTAGCTATGCCTTTGCTCACTGTGCGAATACTTCCAGTGTTCTTAAACCAAGCTGAGCTTTCTGCTCTGAGCCCTGAGGCCACTAATAGCTAGTACTGAGGAAGACACTGAAGTCTTCTCTTGGGGAGATTAGGCCATGGTAGAGGGAGGTGGACTGTGCACGTGAGATCAAAGAAGTGACCAGAAGGAAAATATAAAGAAAAGAAACAAGATGATGGAGTTCCCACCGGAGCATAGAGAACATTGAGGAGGGTCTGTCAGAGGCACTCAGGGCCAGCCTCTGCAGGGCCTCCTTGTGCAATCTGGTCTCACTCTGCTGTCTTGGTTTGATTTTGTCTTCAGTGTGATGGGGAAGCAATGGTGGGCAGATGGCCGGCCTTAAGCAGGAGATGGCATGATCCCCTATGTATGGGAGAAAAGGAAGATTGGAAGTAAGGAGACCAGCTGGGAAGTGACCGTGGCACGGTAAAGGTGCTAACATGGAGGACCAGTTAGGCGCGCTGAGTGTTGCCGATGGTCCAGGCACTGTGCCGGGCTCTCTACACAAAGGACTTCATTCATTTTTCCTAACGGACCTTTGAGAAATTAAGAGTAAATGACATAATATCACTGCAGTAGCTTGAAAGAAAACCGCCCCCAAAGGGAATGGCACTATTAGGAGGTGTGGCCTTGCTGGAGGAAGCGTGTCACTATGGGGCGGACTTTGAGGTCTCTTTTGCTCAAGCTTCCTTCACTGTGACTTTCAGCTGACTTCCTGTGGCCTGCGAGACACAGCACTCTCAGCTCCAGCACCACGTCTGCCTGCACGCTGCCATGCTCCCCTTCATGATGAAAATGGGCTGAATCGCTAAAACTGGAAGTAAGCCATCCCAATTAAATGTTTTCTTTATAACAATTGTCATGACCATAGTGTCTCTTCACAGCAATCAAAACCCAAACTACGACAATTACAAAAGATGCAATAGGAAGCTGGACTCTCCAATTCACCCACCATGGAATTTCTGCAGTAACTATGTAAGTAAGGCAAAGAAATCCATTTAAGACAATGAGACACTTCAAACAGGGCAGGAACCTGGAGGCAGGAGCTGATGCGGAGGCCATGGAGGAGAGCTCCTTACTTACTTTCTCCTCGTGGCTTGCTCAGCATGCTTTCTTATAGCATCCAGGACTCCCAGCCCAGGGTAGCACAGCCCATAATGAGCTACACCTTCCCAGATTAATTGTCAATAACAACAACAACAACAAAAATACAACACAGACTTTTTCTCAAAGTGAGATTCCCTCTTCCAAAATGATTCTAGCTGTGTGAAGCCGGCATAAAACTAGACAGGACACTTGATATAACACACCAAATACACTATTGTTTCAATAACTTCCTTTTCTGTTAATGCCCAAGATCTCATATTGATAAACATTACAAATAGAAAACATGTTACAATCTTAAAAGTCCCATAGCCTTTACAAATTCAAACACTTTAAAACTTCTGTCAGTGAAAACCCAAAGTCTCTCTATAACTCTAAAACCTCAGTCAGGCATGGTATTACACACCTTTAATCCCAGCATTTGGGAGGCAGAGGAAGGTAGATCTCTGGGAGTTCAAGGTCAACCTGGTCTCCAAAGTGAGCTCCAGGACTGCCAGGGATGCACAGAGAAACCCTGTCTCAAACCCCCCTCAAAAAACAAAACAAAACAAAAACCACTCCAAAACTTCCAAACCCTTTGACTCAGGAGAAAGGACTGTCTCTACTCTAGAATCTTGTATCCCTGGGGAGGAGCTGCGTCTCGGTGTGGTAAGGACATAGAAGGAACGATTTGTCACAAACGGGAGTGGGTGAGGGTGGGTCTCATGAGTGGGGATCCCACAGGACCTGCTGAAATGGCTGGCAGAGAACACAAAAGTGGGAGGATGAGTCAGGGGCTGAAATTAAGAAAACAACACCAGTGTGAGTCCACGGAGGTTGTGAGCTCACACGGCTTTCATCTGGGGTGGTGGCCAAGTGTGACAGCGATGGAAAGCAGGAAGCTAAATGGGCTGACGGTTCCAGACAGGACTATGGCCTGCAGTCCCTCTCACTGCCCCCAGTGTGGGATTGTGGGTGCTGTGAAAGCCTCTGCAATCAGTTCCCCACCCCGTCAATCATTCATCCCACACCAACTTCTTACATAAGCAAGACACACATAATGTATGCTCCAGAAGTCATCGGAGGTTCCAAAACTTCCCTGCAAACTTAATTGATGAGTTTTAGAGTAGATTTTTAGGTTGAATTCTTCCAAGACTTTTCCAGATCTCCCCGCTCTTTAGTCCCCAACTGATGAATAGGTTCATCAAAGGACAGGAACCTAAACTTAACGTGGCAAACATGACCCACTCAACATGACAACAGACAGCAATGAGGTGAAATGAGACTATATACTGGTGGGATGTTGTCTTCTTTCCTAAGATATCAGTCTACGTAAAATTATGTTGCCGTGTATTTCGAGAAAATTCCAGAACTCATATAATGAGTAATAGGGTAATCCTGAAAACTTTATGATAGTCATCATCTGGGCAAAATATATACAAGTAAGTGGGTATGGTGGATCTCTGAATCTGTTTAAGACTTCTGAAAAAAAAAGTACAGGTGATTCTATGCCACCTTTGAACCAGCAGAGTCCCTGGGAGCTGTGGCTCAGCAGGAAGGAGGAGGGGCAGGCCTCAGAGACAGGTGCCATTCTCAGAAAGGCTCCCAACACTCTGCTCTGCCCAGCAGGAAGGAGGGGCAGGGCTCAGAGACAGGCACCTTCCCCAGGGAGGCTCCCAACACTGCTCTGCCCAGCATGCACTCTGTAAGCACTCACACAAGCTCAGCACAGTTTCTATCCTTCCATTAGCTCTCTCCTCCACAGTGACCTGGTTCAAATGGGAGCGGCTGCTCTTCTTAGAACCCAGAGCAAATGCATCACACATACAGAATGTCTTTCATATACGTTTCTATTTCTTTGATTTCATCTTGGAATTCTGGTTTTTCTCCTCTTCCTCCTCTAGCGTGGGGCTAGAAGGTGTTTCAAAATAGAAGGAAGACTATTCTGCTGAAAACTTTGGGAAACAGTAATTAGATCAGAAATCCACGTAAGGGAAAGGAAAAAAAACTTACTGAGTGCCCACTGTGTGCCAGAAAAGCTCTAGGCAGCCTCTTCCGAATATCTCGCTCCTCCCAGCCCTCCATTCCTAAAGCCTGGGTTCCCGTTCATGTACTCACTATGACACTACATCAAAACCTTGACTGAACTTCAACAGATGATGTGAGCAAATTAACTATACGCTCTTACGAGAAAGACAAAATACATTCTGAAATATAAGCGCACCCAGTCTGGCAATATCTGATCCCGAGAGAGCAAATTCCAACAGCAAAATCCAAAACCCATTATCCACATCAAGATTTTCCATCTCTGGGCCGCAGGTCAGAACACTGAGATAATTATATGCTTTCTGGGAAATGACCTGAGTTGAAACAGTCTATTATATGTGTAACATGTCAATTTTACACTTTGGCTCAAGCTATCACAGGAGTCTATTACAAATTTCCCTGATGCCCAGAGAGACCACACAATTCCCACTGACCACAGCTTATCCTACGGTCCTTCTACCATTAGACTTGGCCTGTCACTCAATGCCTGCCTGTCCTTCGCCTGTCAGTACATCATCCTTTCAATACAGTTCTGTCCTTTGCCCTTGTAGCACATGATCTACAGGCTCCCTCCGCGTGTTCACCTGAACAATATATCACCTACTCTTTTCCATGCAGTTAGAGCTGCCAGTTAGCTTGGGGACAGAAGAGATGAGGAGGCCACGTGGTAAACCTTCTCTTGTCTGTTACCCATGCCACCTCTGCTAGTAGAATATTCATGCAGCCGTGGGCTAGGGGATAATGTATTACCAATGGAAGGAGGGCCGCCGAAGGCTTCAAGGGAGGGTTTCCTCCTGAACAAAAAGAGGTATGTTTGCATCTTTAATGTCCCCTCAGAGGTCCTCTCTGGTATGGACAGGGATGTATAAAACTTTTGTTTAAGAGGTAGAGCCCAGTGGGAGGTGTTTAGGTCCTTAGAGTGTGCCCTGGAGGAAGATAGTAAGTCCCCAACCATTTCCTCTTCCTGTCTTTTGCATCCCAGCCACAAGGCAGGTTGTTTCTTCTGCTGCAAATCACTCAGCAAGGCCATGGAGCACCCCAGCCAGGGGCCTAGAAACAAGGATGAGAACACCCAAGAGTGTGGGCCGAAGTAAACCCTTGTTCTCTTTAGGAATTGGTTCTCTTGGGTATTTGTCACAATGGAAGCTGACTAACAAAAAGCACACGGAGAAGATCTGCCCTTACAGGCTTTGAACCTCATGGAAGGATGCAAACCTGCTGTAGCCTTCTTGTGTCCATGAAGGAAGAGCCAAAGAAATATGAACAAAGATGACCTGGCGTGCAATTAGCTTATCCTTGTCCAATATGAGAAACTAAATTATTTATTGGTGCAGTCAATTTTGTTTTAGTTAGGTATTCAATTATTTAGAGAAAAACTCTACTTCTAGTCTGCTATTCCTTCCTCCCTGCGGGCTCTGTGGAGGACAGGGCTTAGACAACGGGAGCAGGTTTCTGATGGTGGCAGTTCTGGCACATGGCATGTATACATGTTTTGGGGGAAAGAAAGATATTCTTTGACCAGAGCCCTCCAACAACCTGCAGAAATGGACAAACTCTCCCAGGAGTGGTGTGAAGAAACAATCAGTGTGGAGGCTGAGGGATCGCTCGGAGGATAAGAGACCCACAGCACAAGAATGAGGACCCAGGTTCAGATCCCCAGTGCCCACACAAAAGGGGATCCATGCCTGTAACCCCTGAGCTGGGGGAGGTCATGGATGATTATAACCCGAGAGCTGAAGGAGGTCATGCATGCCTATAACCCCACTGCTGGGGGAGGTCATGCATGCCTATAACCCCAGAGCTGGGGGACAGACACAGGGGAGCTGGGGAGCTCGCTGGCCGTCAATCTAGCCAAAACCAGCGAGCTTCAGGTTCAGTGAGAGGCTGTGTTCCCAGTGAGTAAGGCAGAGTCTTACTAAGACACCAGGGTCCCCCTCTGGCCTCCTCATGCCCGCACATGGTTGTGTGCATTTGCACACATGTGTTCACAGATGCACACATCTCACACACAACACACACTGGAAGAAAAACCCCTGATATGACTGAGTGCTGCTGGCAACTCCAATGCCTTAAAAGTCAGCACCACCCCAGAAAACCAGGCTCACTCCCTTGTAACAGTTTTTCAGTAGGGAAGGGGGTCTGCCCATTGCCATACACTATATGTGAGCCTCATTTTCAGGGAACAGAAATCATAACCCAATAAACAGCATCCTAAAATTCCAGAGCTGGAAAGGCAAAAATCCTTTATAGAAAACATTTCATTTTACAGTTCCTGACAAGGAAAGAGATGACCGTTTATTTTCTATGGACCTTAATAAGATTTTTAAGATAAACAACACTTTCATTTTTGTGATAAAACAGAATTTCTTAGCCGGGCGGTGGTGGCTCACGCCTTTAATCCCAGCACTCGGGAGGCAGAGGCAGGCGGATCTCTGTGAGTTCGAGACCAGCCTGGTCTACAGAGCTAGTTCCAGGACAGGCTCCAAAGCCACAGAGAAACCCTGTCTCGAAAAACCAAAAAAAAAAAAAAAAAAAAAAAAAACCAGAATTTCTTCAATAACCTTTAGACCTCTATTTTTTTAATGACAGCTTCTTTCTACCAGGCCCCTAGCGTGTCAGATTCTCTTTGAAAATGTTTATTAAATGATATGGAAGAAATGAACTAATGACTGCAAACAAAGAAAGTTGTGTGACTTCCAGTTGCCATCCCAGGCCGCCATGCCTCGGGATTGTCACTTCTTCACGTAAACTGCAATAATTACACGAAGTCTGTGCTTGAGCCTCGTTCATTAAGCCTTACAAGCAGCTGTCTTCCTTCACCAAATTCTTCTACTCCAAGCACTGGGGGATGTTTGTGCTCCACGCTCCTGTGAGAGTCAGCTGTCCAGTGCACTAACAAACTGCTTTGAAGCAGTCAAAGAGAGAAGGGGCTTGCTTTAGTTAATGATTCCTGGGCTTTCTGTCCATTATCTGTTGGTCCTTGGACTAGGATCCCCTGGTCTATAAGGAGGCAATGGCAGAGAAGCCTCTAGCCTCATGTCAGATAGCAAAAGAGAGGGAGAGGAAAAGGCCACACCCTGATAGCCCCTCAAGGTAATGCCCTCGGGAGCCTTGTTTTTTATTACTGGTTCTACTATCACTTATCAATAGTGGGATAGTATACAGACCAAACAGACAACATACAAACCACTGAGGAACATTCAAAACCCAGATGGTGATGCTCTCACAGTTCTACTTGGGAGGGTCCTGTACCACGCACGCCTTAGGCTAACCCAGCCTCTTTCTCTACATGGGGGACTAATAAGAGTCCCATCTCAAACTTCAGCCCTGCCTTCTTCCCTTCCTCATATCCCACAGCCCTCACAAGTCAAAATCCTAACAGTCGAACGGGAGACTAGGCCTAAACAACATTCTTCAAGTGTGTAACAAGCAATGTGGATCGATTTCCTATCAAAGGCGGCATGTGAACTTTGGCAAAGTGGACTTGAACACTAGCCCCTGACTCAACATGAATTCTAGAGGGAACGAAAAACCCTGAAATGATCGTGCACCTTTTAGTGACCACAACCCTTTTCTTTTTTATTTTATTTTTTTATTATTTAATTAAAAATTTCCACCTCCTCTCATTTCCCTCCCACTCCCCCCATCCCCCTTCCCCTCCCTTTCCAGTCCAAAGAGCAGTCTGGGTTCCCTGCCCTGTGGGAAGTCCAAGGTCCTCCCCCCTCCATCCAGGACTAGGAAGGTGAGCATCCAAACAGACTAGGCTCTCAACCACTTTGGAAATCAGTGCGGAGGTTTCTCAGGAAATTCGGGATCAACCTACCCCAGGATCCAGCAATACCACTCTTGGGAATATATCCAAGAGATGCTCTATCATACTACAAAAGCATTTGTTCAACTATGTTCACAGCAGCATTATTTGTAATAGCCAGAACCTGGAAACAACCGAGATGCCCCTCAATGGAAGAATGGATAAAGAAAGTATGGAATATGCACAACCCTTTTCTAGAGCCATCCTTTTCAAGGGTACAAGGAAGTATGGAAAAAAGATGCAAGTACAAATATTTTAAGAAGGATCGATACGCTAACTTAGACTACAAGCAAAACCAGAAATTAAACTGAAAAGAGGAAGGACGCCTGAGACGACAGACACGCCTGCACCTTTTACACAAATAACAACCACTGGTGGGGTTTTTGTGTAATTGTTGGTTAGAAAGAACACCAGTGTCTTCAGAGGAAAGCAGAAATAAAGCTGGATACGTATTTGGTGAACGTATAGAAAAGAAATTTACATCCAGAAAGACAAATCCTTTTGTTCAAATAATGATGAATGGGTTTTCAGCAAGGCTTGGAGTAAAGAGACGCTGTTAATAACCCTGTTTGCTAGAAGCAGGCATAAAAATAAAAATAATAGGAGACCTGCCTTTCCTGGATGGAGGTGGAGGAGGTGGAGTGGATGGGTAGGAGGCAGATGGGGGGATGGGAGGAGAGGAAAAAGGAGAAACTGCAGTGGTTATATAAAACAAATAAAAAATGTTATTTAAATAAAACAAAATTTAGAAAAGTCAGAAAGAGGAAGAATATTGACTCTGTTCTCTCCCCCTAATACTTCCCTAAGAGGTGTGGATTTTGTTAAGATTAACTAAATTTCTATTTACAACAACCGAAAGCCAGCATCTCCAACCTTCTGAGACACAGGCAGAATTTGCATTTCCAAGTGGAAAGTCCATGTTTGAGAGATACCTCGTTGCCATTTGAAATGGGAGAGTAGAGTGGAACTTCCAAGCTTTCATCACTTACACACCTCCACTTCCTCCATTCATAATGTTGGCACTGAGCAGTGCTAACCATGCTAAAAGCTCTTGGAGATGTTAGGGGGAAAATGCTTAGTGGGAAACATAGAAAAGAAAGGAGCAGAGTAGTTGAGTGAGCTCACGTTAAATCATACAAATAAAATAACCCCAAACTGGTGCTCTTGGGACGGAGGAGAAAACGTAAAGACCAGATGAATCACTCATTTAGTCTCCTGACTGATGTGCGCTGGAATGAGATTCAACAGCAAATAAAATCGAAATTGAGTGACTTTTTCCTCCAGAAAAGTGGCTAAGAAGTGAAGAAGAATGAGGATGACATGGCTAGCTTTAAAATGTAGTCCAAGTTGATCTTGTGTCTAAAACAGAGAAGAAATTGCTTGCAGATGTCTTGGTGGGTGACAGGACGGAGTCTCTATGACTTGGTGAGATGTTTTTAAAGGCAAACATATGACACAATTGGGTGCTTTCAACTTCAGCCATTCTTTGAAGAACCTCAAGAAACAGAAAATGAGCCAGGCAGTGGTGTCACATGCCTTTAATCCCAGCAATTAGAAGGCAAAGGCAGGAGGATCTCTGTGAGTTCGAGACCAGCAGCCTGGTCTACAAGTGCTAGTTCCAGGACAGGCTCCAAAGCCACACAGAGAAACCCTGTCTCAAAAAAAGAAAAAAAGAATAAAAAAGAGCCAGAAAACATACATAAATTCTCACTTTTTTTGGCCCCAATTAAAAATAATTTAATGGTAATGTATTTTCTTTAAAGTAAGTTAGCAAAGCCGGGGAGATGATTCAACAAGCAGAATGCTTGACACACAAGCATAAGGTCCTGAGTTCAATCTCCAGAACCTGTGGAAAGCCAGACGCTCTAGTGTGTGTCCAGAATCCCAGTGCTCCTACTGAGAAGTGGAAGACACAGACTAGAGCATCTAAGTTAACGTGGGGACAAATACCCTGGCTTACACAGTGGGTCAGAAGACCCATTAAAGCAGGTAGAAAGAAGGTGAGGATCAATACTCAAGGTTGTCTTCTGACTGCCGGGTGTACACCATGGCACATTTGCATCTGCATCTGTGTACATACACACACATGCAAGCACACACACACATACCAAGAGAGAAGAGGGGAGGGAGGGGAGGACAGAGGGAGAGAGGAAAGGAGGGAGGAAGAGAATCATTAAAATAAAATAACTTGGCAAAAAAAATGTATACACTATTCAATATAGGTTTTATATCAGTGTTTCTCAGTCTATGGGTCTTGACCCCTTGGGATTGAACAATGCTTTCATGGGGGGTCACAAAAGACCATCAGAAAACACAGATATTTACACTGTGATTCATAACAGTAGCAAAATTACAGCTATGAAGTAACAGTGAAAATTAATTTTATGGTTGGGGTCACCACAACATGAGGAACGGTGTTAAAGGGTCACAGCATTAGAAAGGTTGAGAACCACTATTCTAGACACATAGTTATTCATTAAATAGACCCTTTTCACCTTTTAGTATATTGTACATTTTTGTGATGTAGTCCAAAGTTTATTAATGAAATAAAATATATTTCAAGTCAAAATGGACAAAGACTAACAAATTCAATGCCCCCCTTAGCTGGTGGCCAAAGGAACCTGTGTCTTTCAGAGTCTTCCTAACGTGTGACTGAGTCAACAGTGAGACTGATCTGCCTTGGGTTTGTATGTTTTAGGCACTTGGTGAGAAGTAAGAGTCTTAAGAACTAAAGAGACATGAATACATTTTCACTGTAGTCAAGTTAACAAACACACTTTCATTTCATGTTTATCCCAAATAGTCAACACTTGTGAATGAAATCCTGGAAGTGACTGGTGTATGCACAGCTCTCTGACACATGAATGTGTCCAGGAGATTTATACTTGACAAAAAGAAGGGCTTAAAATATCTACGATAATTATAATTAAACACCCGTAAGTACTATAAAGTGTTGTAGAATATTATTTTAACTAGGCAAAGATATGCTACATTTGCTTATGTTAAGGAATATTACTTTAACTGTGTAAAAATGTGTTACTTTTGTTTATGCTGTATTTGTTTAATAGATTTTTTTTTATTTATTTGTTGTTTGGTTTTTTTGAGACAGGGTTTCTCTGTGTAGCTTTGGAGCCTGTCCTGGAACACATTCTGTAGACCACACAGAGCTCTGTGAGTTCAAGGCATTTGTCTAATTATGTAAAGGTGTGTTGCCTCTGTTTCACCTTGCCTGCCTAAGGCACCTGATTGGTCTAATAAAAAGCTGAATGGCCAATAGTTAAGCAGAGAAAGGATAGATACAACTGCCAGGCAGAGGGAATGAATAGGAGAGATCTAGGCTTAAGAAGAGGGAGAACAAGAGAAGAAGGAGAAGAGAGGAGAGAACAAGGAAGAAGTAAGGCAGCCACCAACCAGCTAACACACAGAAAAAAGTAAAAAGCCCCAAGGCAAAAGGTAGATAAAGAAAAAACAGATTAATATAAATTTAAAAAGCTAGCCAGAAAAGAGCTAAGTTAGGCTGAGCATTCGAAACTAATAACTCTCTGTGTCATGATTTGGAGCTGGTTGGTGGTCCAAAAGAAAAGGCTTGGCACTATAGGGGATGTTCAGTTGGTAGGATAGCGGTTACCCAAAGGTATCCATGCCTTCATGCCCAGAATCTGTGACTATGGACCTTCCATGGCAAAGAGTGCTGTGTAAATGTGATCAAGTCTCTTCTGACTGAAGGATCACCTGGATTATTCATTCCAGTGTGCTCACGGTACCCGAAGGGGAAGTCAAAAGAGGAAAGCAGGGTAAGTCAATGTCAGGAAAGAGAAAATGGCAGAACAGAGCTGTTTGTTTCGGTGTGGAGTCAAACACAAAGCACGTGAGAGGTCTCTAGAAAAGTCAAAGAGATGGGTTCCCCTGGAGCCTCCCCAGGCTGCACAGCCCCAATGAGCTATTTTAGATTTGTAAGTCTAGAAAACAAAGACTTGTTTTAAGCCATTAAATGTGGGCTAGCATGTTGCAGCAGGATTAGAAGACGCAAAACATATTAGTAATATCAGGGAGGAAGGGGACCAATCGATTTTCACTAAGTAGATGCTGCTTTATGGGGTTGGTTTCTGAAAGTCTATCAGTTGGTGACTACCTTTGTATGCAAGAGTCAACTCAGTAACTAGCATAAAGTTGCTTATTGGTCTCAGTCTTAGTTAGGATTTCTATCGCTGTGAAGAGACACCATGACCATGGCAACTCTTATAAAGGAAAACACTAATTGGGTTGGCTTATAGTTTAGAGTTTCAGTCCATTGTTATCATGGTGGAAAGCATGGTGGCATGCAGGTAAACATGGTGCTGGAGAAGGAGCTGAGAGTTCTACATCTTGACCTGCAGGCAGCAGAAGTGAATGACACACTAGCCCAAGTTTGAGCATATGAGAACTCAAAGCCCGCCCCCATAGTGATACATTTTCTCCAACAAGGCCACACCTCCTAATAGTGCCACTCCCTATGAGTCAGGCATTCAAACACATGAATCTCTGGAGGTTATTCCTATTCAAAATACCACAGAGAATGTAGGTCATAGTGACTCTACAGCACCATCAAGTCTTTCTCTTTCTTTTATTTTAAAATTCTATATATTCTATACTCATATCTATCTGTTCATGCATGTAGGAGCCTACAGAGGTCAGAGGGGTGTCAGATCCTCTGGAGATGGGGTTACAGAAGATGGTGAGCCACCTGGTACTGAGAACTGAACTCTAGTCTTCTGTAAGAGCAGAAATCCCTATTAACCACTGAGCAATTTCCCAAACCCCTCCTTTTACACTGTTTTAATTGAACCTTTTTGTACGTTGGCAATTTCATACATGTATGTATTTGTACATAGTGACTTCTCTTCTCTCATCTCCTTCCTTTTTCCACTAAAATTCCTTCTTCCCACAAAATCTCTTTCCCACTTTGATGTGTGTGTGTATGTGTGTGCGTGCACACATATGTGTGTATGCATGTGT
>JABTXL010008488.1:1199502-1211379 GCA_025134845.1 Neodon shergylaensis | reverse complement strand
TGTGTATTTTTATGTTTGTATGTTGGTATATATGTTTGTGTGTGTATTTGTGCTTTGTGTGTGCATGGGTGTATGTATAATACTGAGTCTAATTATGATTGTTTACATGAACACGTTATTAACTTCATATTTAGCATGCAATTCTCAGTCTTAGGATTACACCATAGTCACAAGATGGTTGACTCAGCTCCAGTCCAACATCTTTTATAGTAAATAGAAAGAGGAGAAAGGAAGGAAGAAATAAAAGAAGGAAGGAGAAAAGGAAGGGAGGGAGGGAGGGAGGGAGGGAGGGAGGGAGGGAGGGAGGGAAGGAGGGAGGAAAGGAGGGAGGGAAGGAAGGAGAAAGGACAGAAAGAAAGGGAGGAAAATCACCAAAGAAGACATGGTGGAACTTTTATCAGAAAGGCAAAATTTTTCTAGAACTCTCTAGGAGGTAATCCAGAACTATGTTACATAGCCTCTAGCCCCAAAGGAAGCGGCAACATATAAATTAATGTTCCGAATAAATCTGGGATTCTGCCAAGAGCGAAGAATGGAAGACAAGTGTAAATAACTGAAACAAGGGACATTTTAGTTGCAGAGACACGATGCATGCCACAAGAGGAGGTTGCAAACTCCCTGCGAGCACACTGAGAAGCGGTGAGAAGGGAATGTGCTCACTGCTCTCAGAACCCGAATCGCCTTCCTGTCCAACACTGTCTGCGCACCGCTTGACTTCAGGTAACAGTCTCCACTCCTTCACTGGTCAACAATGAATGCCGCCACTGTTTGCTCCCCAACCATGCCAACACTCCCAACCCTAGGCACGATTTCCTAATCTTCTTCCCTTCCCTGTCCTTTCCCCTGTCATTCTTCTGTCCCCAAAGACAGGAAAAGCTGATGTGGACAAGTAAGAAAGAGGAATTTGTCTTAGACAATTTGTGCAGTATTCAAGACGTTTTTAAAAGAATGATCCCCCTCCACCTCTCACAGGCATATGGGGGTCTGTGTGTTTATCTCTTTTCCTCCCCCTCTTCTGCCTCCATCCATAAAAAAATTTTTTTTGTTCTCCTCAGGGACACCCTGAGTCAGGAAGAATCTATGCTGGCCTTTGCTTCGCCCTGCCTGTCAATGTCGCAGTGGCAGAGACTTGGCAGGAACTAGTGCCTCGGGTAATGCATTCTCTTTAGCCAAGTCAAGATTTAAAACCTAACCAACCAAGCTGAAATTCTGAAGAATATAATATTGCTGCTTCCAGTCACTCAGATTTAGAATAGTTAGTCACATAACAAAAAGTAACCAACCAAGTGTTTTTCTTGGAGTCGGTTTTCCCCACCAACAGAATAATGGGATGCTGAGGTATGAGAGTTAGGTGTGGGCATGGAGGGGAATGAGCCCAGATTCCTAATGAGCTAAGACTTCCTGAGCAAAGGGCCCTTGTGAGCCTGCTCTACCCCCAGGAAGTAGTCCCCTGTCCGAGTCTGAAGGAGATAGCACTGGAGATCCGCTTCCCTGACTGGGCTTGGGGTTCAGGAAGCAGACTGAGCTGTCATAGGATGTGAAGGTTAAATCCCAGCACAAATGCCACCGCCCAGCTGGTGACTCCAGTATGAAGAGGGATTAATAGGAAATACTAGATCAGCAAGACAGGCAAATTATGAAAACGTGGACATATGAGGCATTGGGGAGACACAGACGGCCACAATACAGCATTCTGAGGCACCCCAGTACTTAATCTGGTCCCCAAAGTATCACAGAGTGTGTCTTCAGAAATATTGTAATAAAGGGATAGTCGTAAAGTCACCACAGTTCGAGAAAGGAGAGGAGCTATAACAGGTTACCAGAGAACTATACTAAAGCAAAGAGTGGGACTCTCAACAAGTTCTGTGTTTTCTGTGGCTATGGTCACTGAACTATATCAGCAGAGACTTGCTGGCTACATACCAATTCTGTCTCTCCTTCCTCCTAGTTCCACAACTAGTTTACACCAAGTCTCCTTCCCCGTTCGATAGAACCACGTGACTGATTTTGGCCAATGGAATAAGGGCAAATGGCAAATATAATGTAGTCCAGTCTATATCTGGTCCATTAAAAACTTCATGATTTGGGTGGTGGTGGCGCATGCCTTTAATCTCATCAGTTGGAAGGCAGAGGCAGGCAGGTATGAGTTCGAGGTCAGCCTGGTCTACAGAGTGAGTTTCAGGACAAACTCCAAAGCTATACAGAGAAACTCTGTCTCAAACAAACAAACAGAAAACTTCATGATCTTCTATATTCTCTGTCTCTTTCCTTTTCTAAAAGCCAAATAGAAAAAAATCTAGGGGGCAGGGGAGATGGATGGCTCAGAAAATAGGAGCACCGTCTGCCCTTCCAAAGGCCCCAAGTTTAATTCCCAGCACCCACATGGCAGGTCACATCTGACTGTAACTCCAGTTCCAGGGCTTCTCACACAGACAAACATGCAGGCAAAACACTAATGCACATAAAATTAAAATTATAAGATAATTCTAAAAATATACCAGAGGGTAGGAGTAGAGGACTTACATGACATCTCCAAAACCCATATAGAAAGCCATCAGTTGGGCACAGACTCCTTTGAAGGACTTTGGAGGAGCAAGTATTAAACCTCTTTTGTATTAAACAACTGAAATTTGATGATATGTCTGATTAAAGCAGCTAGAATTCTTTGCCTAAATAATACAAGCACACATTAGATCTCTACTCTAAAGAGATCTAATTGCTAATACTAATTAAACAGCTCTCATGCACACAAAAGTGCTACATTTCAAAGCACGGGGAGAGCACACACGCCAAATGATTGTGACAGGGTACAGTGACTGTAGAGTGAAACCTAGAAAGAAGAGACTTAGAACCCGGTACTCTAAGGATGTGACTCATTTATACACAACAAAGTGTCAGAAGGGAGACAGAGAGATGTCAAGACTCCACAATCCGTGCACTGGTAAAGCCCTACCTGTGAATGCGTAACTCTAAGAACTTACAAAAAGTAAAAATATTTATTTGGATTAAAAATACAAAGAATGCAAAGAAATGGCCATGCCCCGTGTGTGTGTGTGTGTGTGTGTGTGTGTGTGTGTGTGTGTATCACAGAGCACATAGCTCGGCGACAGTTACTGTCTTCCTGGTGGACACTAAAAAGACTTGGTAGAGTTCCATCATTCCACTGACATCAGCAGTCATTGCACACTTCCTTCTGCTAAAGAGTACATGTCTGGCCCGTTCTTCCCCTTCCTGCTGGTGACTTCATCTTTCAGAGGCACAGGAAACCACAGGGGATGGAAGTCCTGGACCTGATTCTGAAAAATAAGAAGAATGTGGTTGGCGATTGGATGTTACAGGAAGTGACTGTGTCACTTGGAGTCTATAACAGAAGAAAGAAAGCTGTAATGTCTTGGAATACAGTGTAAGCTTAATTATTTTAAAAAGATAAATATGGCCAGATGCTCAGAAGAAAAATTGGCGCTGAAAATAGGTTTTTAAAAATTTGAAATTCTAGGTATTGTGTTCTTTGTGGAGCATAAGTGGAGAAACATTTGAAGAAATTGGTGATATTTCATAAAAGCCCTATATTACCTTAGACATAAAAAATGCAGTGAAGAAGGGAGGGAAGGAGGGAGGGAGGGAGGGAGGGAGGGAGGTGAGGGAGGGAGGGAAGGAGGGAGGGAAGGAGGGAGGGAAGGAGGGAGGTAAAGGAGGGAGGTAAAGGAGGGAGAGAGGGAGGGAGGGAGGGAAGGAGGGAGGGAGGGAGGGAGGGAGGGAGGGAGGGAGGGAGGGAGGGAAGGAGGGACACAAAACCAAGAATCAATACCTGTAAGTAAAGGCTGGAGAGGATGGAAATGATGAACATTGTTTTCTTAATTCTGAAGAATTATGGTAGAAAATCTAAAACCTTCCAAAGTTACTCCACAATTCTGAGGACAAATAATGCAAAACTAAGTGATGTTTATATGCTCCCTTGATCACTGCCAAGCTGTGGGTCCACTGTTAATGGTACAAGCGTTATCTCAGCAGGTGACAAAAACAGATGCTCCACTTCTGTTTCCAGAGTTTCCTTCATAAAGAATGAGACACTGCGATTGGGATGAGCAAGTTAATATGACAACAAAGAGGAACGAGCCTCAGGCCAGAGGAGAGATTTGCAGGATTTTCCTGATGTTTTGTTTTGTTTCGTTTCAGAGTGAAGGACCAAACCCAGAGCCTTGCACTCTGCCATTGAGCTAAATCAGTGTTTTTAATGCATTGAGCTCAAAACTGGCTCAAGAAGGGACCAGCACATGTCTGACAATGTCTCCATTAGATCCCACTAAGATAAAATAAATGTCTAAAAATGAAATCTAAGTAAATACCTGGGATCCACATTAGAGCTTCAAAACAGTGCTTGCTCATAGAAAACCTTCCGGTAAGGTGGGGATTACATTTTCACTGTGCCCATATCACCATTTTACCCGTGGTCTCTACCTACAGGCTATTGTCTCAATTTCATCTTCCTTTTCCTTCCCCTCTTTCTTCCCCTGTCTATCACCTCTCCCCCCTCTTCCCCTTTTATATGCTTGTCAATTCCCTTTATTTCTTATATCCTATTCCCTATAGCCCTCTAAATAATAATAAACAAAATAATGAAAATAATAATAATAATATTTGAAAACCAAGTAAATCCTCGCAAGTTTGAGGTAGGGCCAATCTAGAACCAAACTTAGAAGAGTGGTAGCAAAAGTACCATCAGGTGGGGTACATTCAACAATCAGGACACTGAGAAGCACTGAAGACCCTCCCAAGAAAGAGAAAACTGTTTTTGTTGAATTCCAGCTTTCAGTTTGGAAGCTAAAATCCATTTTCTAGATTGGTGACAGGTGTGACTGGCTGGATTGATTGAATACAGCTAAGAGAGAACAATAACGATAGCAGATTCAATTAGAGACACCATCTTGCGAAGGTTATGATGACCTATGTCAGCCAGACTCCATCTGCTTCCTGCATAGAGCAAAAGGGCAAGATAAATCTTAAAAAATAGGAATTCTGGCTGTGTATCCTTCAAGTCTTTAATTATAGCATTAATCTCTGCTATTCCCTTGGTGTTTGGTATTATTTCTAGCTCATAAAGTTGTCTTTTCTATCACAATAAAGCATAAACTACAGGTCAGAGTGAATAATTTGCGAATTGTGCAGTATATTTCTTCCAACATTCTATTCAGAGCCTATTAAAATAGCCACAGGGTGGACCTGCAGACCCACTAAGCTCACCATGATAGGATTTTGGAGGTACCTAATATCTCGGTTCGCCAAAATGGTCCATGTTATACAGTAATATATCAACTGACTCCAAATACCAGGATCTTACTAAAACAAAGGTCAGTTTCCTGTTCGTATTGTGTGCCCATCACAAGCTGGGCATGATGGCAGCCTACACTGCCTTCAGGTTCCTTCTGCCATGGGGTGCAGTGGTGTTTCATTTATATTTTGATAAATAAAACTTATATGAAGTTAAGAAAGTAAAACAACTGCACTGATCAGCCTTACACACCAGGCAGTAGGGACCACACACCTTTAATCCCTGTAGCCACACTAGTTTGCCATAGGAACCAGTGGTTAGTGGTACATGCCTTTAATCCCAGCGCTAGAGAGGAATATAAAACGAGAGGAGACAGCTCTCACACAGTCTCATTCTGAGATCCTAGGAGGCAGATCACCATTTTGCTAAGAGGTAAGAGCCAGTGCCTGCTGTGGTACAATGATCTTGTACCCTGTAAAGGTTTGTCAGTTTTTCTGGTTTAATAAAATGCTGATTGGCCAATAGCCAGGCAGGAAGTATAGGAGGGGCAACCAGAATAGGAAAATTGTGAGAAAAGGAAAGGCTCAGTCTGCAGTCATCACCCAGACACAGAGGAAGCAGGTTGAGAAATGCTTCACTGATAAAAGGTACCAAGCCACATGGCTAACACAGACAAGAATTATGGGTTAATGTAAGATATAAAAATTAGTTAATAAGAAAGCTTGAGCTGATAGGCCAACCAGTTTATAATTAATGTAGGCCTCTGTGTGTTTCTTTGGGACTGAACAGCTGCAGGACCAGGTAGGACAGAAACCTCTGTCAACAAATGGCTGGCTGTTTTGCTTCTCTGACCTTCAGGTTGAACCCCAATTTCTGTCTTTGGATTTTTGTTAATCATGCTACAATGGGGGCCCTGATAATCTTAAGGAAAAGAAACATGGCAAGCATGCAGCATGAGGCTCTTGCCCAGGGTAATATACTGCCCTCCTGACTTGCCTACTTATCGTTAGTGATCAAAGCAGCAGCTGATGTGGCATAACAGAATCCTTCCATCCTAAAGATACTACAAGGAGCACAAAATGAACTTCTACTTTAACTAGTGAACCACAGTGACATTTGAGAACCTAAGGAATTAAAATCAGCCCAGGGTCAGTTATAGTACTTACAGAAAAATCTGAAAAATTGTTTGTAGAACATCTATACTACACAGCTATAAAAATGTCACAGAATTCTTCTGTCAGGAGGCAAGCCTTTTCTTCTAGTCAAGGCTTCCAGATGTAAGGTCAGGTTCAAGTCTGGAAATGGAATGGTGTTGACGCTCCATCCATCGTGATTAAGTCTCTACCCACAGACCTGGAAGATGTCTATTTGTTATATAATGTCTTGAGGGTACGCCAATCTATTCATCGTCATAAGAAATAGCTGCTGCTAGGCTGCTCTGATGATCACTAATTAGTCTCGCTTTATCAGCGACTGCTGTCACCTCCCCTCTATCACTCTGAAACCCATCAGCCACATTCACACCAAGGAGACCATTTATGCAGCAGCATCTACAGCGGCTGACTCTAGCCTTCAGAGTCACACTGGAAAGCATCCCAAGAAAAAACAGGACCCCTGCCTGATGCCTGATGTCCCTCCCACAAGTGTAACAAAGGTTAAGTTAACTGAGTATCCCTTATCTCAAATAGAGTCCGAACAGTTTGGGCTTTTGTAATATTTGCAAATGCATAACAAACTGCTTAGATTATGGGATTGAATCTGAACGCAAAACCCCTTTCATGGCCTGTATTATACAACTAGCCCAAACATAATTTATATATTTCTACTGCACTTGATTTTGACATAACCCATCATGTGGGAGCAATTGTAGAATTTTTTATTATGATAAGGTTTTGTGATTTTTTTTTAAAAAAAAGGAGCATTTTGGATTTGGAGTTTTTTAAATAAGGATACTCAATGTTCTCTGAGATTTTGATTAAGACAGAAAAAGAGTGTATTACTTTCTAGGACTGTCATAAAGCACTATGGGTAGGGATTACTTTCTAGGACTGTTGTAACGCACTATGGGTTGGGATTACTTTCTAGGACTGTTGTAAAGCACTATGGGTAGGGATTACTTCCTAGGGTTGCTGTAAAGCACTCTTCACCAGGTGGCTAAAACAAAAAGAAATTTACCCTTATAATTACAGTTCTGCAATCTAAAAATCAATTAAGATAGGAGGACAGCTTTCTCCTAAGACCCCACCCCTTGGTTTACAAATGGATGCTTTCTCACTATGTCCCCAGATGGCTCCTCTGTGTGGCAGCTCTGGAACGATTGGCTTTTCCACCATCACGTCTATCAGAACAAGGTCTCACCTTTATGGCTTTGTTTAACCCTAATGAGCTATTTAAAAACATTTACAGCAAATTAATGACCTTTAATTACCTTTAAAGGATATGTCTTCACATAAAGCCACATTGAGGCTTAGGAAATCAATATAAGAATTTGGGGAGGACACAGCTCAGCCCATAATAGTCTTTCTTAAACAGCATCCTGACTTTTACTGGAAGGATAGTAAATTCAACCTGGTTAACATTTCTCCAGTGTGCAAAATTAATTTTTTGGTTACATTTGGTACTTGGAAGTATTTAGAGTTCTGATACACCAAAAACCAATTATGTTGAAGTTAGTCACAGAATGACTATGGTTTTTCTGACAGTCGTTTTAGAAAAAAGTTTTCAAACTCTGGGGTCATCTTTCCTTTCTCTGATCTTTCTAATGCACTCAGAAATATCCATCCCACTTACAGTCCCTGTAGACTTCACTACAAAAGTATCTAACTGTAAAAGCAACCACTTGGTCTCTCAAAATGGTACCTCTAAGGTTAAGTACTTCAATCCGTGCAAGTATAACTTATGTAACTGTTTTCCATGAACTGCTAATACTTCAGAAATCTCTACTTTAGCTCTTTTCATCTCCAATAGCTTAAACTTCATCCCCATCATTCAGGCTTTGTTAAGCCACTCTTGGTAAGTGTTAGTCACATTCGAATCTACTCTAGCAGGAAATGATTTCATACACTGGTGTGCAATTGTTAAACTCGCTAGAAGGGGCATACCCAGAAACCAGGAAACTATAGAGATGTTCATAAAGCTGTAGCTGCTTGTGATGGATGGTTTATATGAGAGAAGTGCTGAAGAAGTCCATGGCAGGTGTCGCCACTTCTGAGGGAAGAAGATTAAGCCCTATTTCACTTCCTCCTAACCCCCCCCCCCGTGAGGGCCTTTCATTGTCCTACTCTAATAAGTACCTTGCTGGCTAAGGGTTCTGGGAGCTAAATTCCTAGATTTCCGGCCCCTCCCACACCAGAGGAGATTGTGAACAGCACTAGATGTGAAAAGACACACATGTATTTATTTCTAGAAATTGCTGGAAATAGCCTTCCTGAAAATGAAGAATTAAATAAAAGACAACCATGAAATCCTAAAAACCTAAGAGTTTGAAACACAGAGCAATAAAATAAATTTCCAGAATGAAGACAGAAAGAAATTCTCAGACAACTGCTACGCCAGGTGCTCTGAGGTGCCCAGTCCAGGTCGGAAGAAGACGAAAGATGGAAGACGAATTGCAGGGAACACAAGTGGGTAGACTCCAGCCTGCACTGAGAGGATCTTGACAGCTGTCTCAGAAAGACAAGGAGGAATTGGGATAAACCCAGACATGTAAGAAACAAACAAGGCAATTGTTAACTCCAGGAGAAATCAGAAGATTGCATTACTTGGCTAGAGACAATATTTATAGTCGTAAGACTGAAGCCCCAATTACATTGAAATAGGGGGAAAGAGCAGTCAAGGTGGTGATATAAGAAAGCAAACTTTTCACCCATTGTGGTACAAGGTATAATAGCTTCATTCAAAAGAGGATAAATCTCTAAAAATGTAACGTGATCATTTGTATCTTAGAGATGAAAGAACATGTAGGATAACTAAAAGATCTTCAAATGGTTTATCCTAGGGCATTATTAATAGAGATAGGAAAGGTTAGAAAAGGACAGGGCCAGTTTTTGTTGTGAACCTTGCAGAATTGTCTGACTAAACTGTCCTTACGCATTAGCTAAATATACAATACAATAATTGCTTTTCAAACACTGAATCGAGGGTGAGAAAAAATGCACATCAGTAGATACTGGGTAGAAATCTAAAGTTTTATATTTTTTTCATGCTGCCAAGTGATGCCAAGGCTGCCGGCTGGAGCACGACTCAGTCACACCTTGGATAACAACCCTGGATATTGCTGTCTGTCTTAGGAAGCCGGAGAGATAGAGAAGCAGTCCCGGCTGCCAGGGAAAGTGGAGCTGCACGGAGCAGTCCAGTTGGAAACCCCTTCCCACCTTCCCACTCTCTTTCCAGTCCAAAAACTACTCACACTTCCTTCACAGGGCATATCCTCTCACTTCCTCGAATATCTGCACCTCCCCATCCTGAGTGACATTAGTTTCTAGCTTAACAGCTCGCCCCAAAGCTCCCCCAAAGCATATGTTCCACTCAAAAGTTGTTAGAGTTTTGTTTGTTTCTCCTCCTTAGATGTGGGAACAAAAACATCATATTTCCCCCAAACCTGTAAAATCCTTCGATTTAGCATCAATATTATGAATGTCAACATTTCAATAAATATTTTGAAGCAACAAACCACCAATGACAACATAGTCACAAATTATAGTACCAAAACTATTTGGAAGACAGATACATGCTTGTTGGGACATACACAAGAGAATTCTTTATTTGGGAGAAGTTGAGGGCCATGTAAATCTTCTAAGATCCCACAAGTCCATACCCTGGATATTATAAAATAGTGATTTCCAATGGTGTATGCTATATTTTCATTAATTTATTTTGAGGAAAATCTTTCTAAGTTCTAATGTATCTAATTACAGTTGACTTTTTAATTAATCAATTTTTTAACTAAACAATGTTTCTGTTTTCTGTGAGATAGATGTCACTATGTAGCCCAGGCTGGCCTCAGGGTCACCAACCCCCGCTTTCTGCCTACCCTGTGCTGGATTTGAAGCACACACCACCATACCTGACTCTAAAGAAAAAAGGGGGACCTTAGCTCATTGTCACACTGACAAGTGTGGTGATATTTTGTTTGTTTCTGACAAATAAAACTTGCCTGGAGAGCAAAGGGTTGTAACACAGTTAATAAAAACCCAGAGACAGAAATTGGGGTTCAACCTGAATTTCAGAAAAGCAAAACAGCCAGCCACTGCCTCTTACTTCCTTTGAAATGGCGATCCTGCCTCCAGGAATCTCAGAATAAGGCTGTGTCTATGAGCTGTCTCCTCCCATTTTATATTCCTCTCTAGGGCTGTGATTAAAGACCTGCACTGCTTGGTTTCTATGGCAAATTAGTGTGGCTACTGGGATTACCACTCCTGGTCTGTAAGGCTGACCAGTGGGGCTGTTTTACCCTCTGCTCTTCAGGCAGCTTTATTTATTAAAATAAAAATGAAATATCACTACAGAGGGTGGAACTAGCCAATAGTTAGCCATAGAGGCCAGCCAGTCAGTGGTGGCACACATCTTTAATCCCAGCACTTGGGAGGATAAAGCAGAAAAAAAAATCAGGAGTTCAAGGCTACACTGGGCTACGTAAGATTGAATCAGTCTGAAAGAGAAACAGCCAGGAAGTGGAGGCTCATGCCTTTAATCCCAGCACTAGGGAGGTAGAGATGGGAAGTGGTATATATGGCTGAGTGGAGAGAGGAAACTAAAGCAGGTGGAGACAGGATCTCAGTACATACAGTCTGAGGATTCGAAGAGACAGGTTCTTTCCCCCTTGTTTTTGAGGATGTCGTAGAGGTAAGAGCTAGTGGCTGGCTGCTCTGTTTCTCTGATCTTTCAGCTTTCACTGCCTACAACCTGACTCTGGGTTTTTATTATTAAGACCAATTAGAAATCATGCTACAGACAAGTTCCATCCTCTACACACAAAATTTACACCAAACTGGCAGCCTCTGCACCCTAAATTAAGTGAGCATAGGATAGCCAGCCAACAGTCATCCTACTCAGGGTAATAACCTGAGGTGACACTAAGCAAGGAGTTTAGAGAGGTGCCCTGATGACCTATCTTTTTAGATCAAATCTTGATATTAATTATAAGTGTATAATTTAATACATCCGACATGTGTTCTAAGAAATATAAAGGCTTATATAAATGCTTCATTTTCAAGGGTATCATCAACAAATCTGACCAAAAAAAATCTGCAGAGCATGTGGAAAGAAATGAACCCTTACTCACTCTTGATGGGAATGCAAATTATTGCAGAGATCATGAAAAGCAGTTTGGAGATTGCTCAAAAGTTTCAAATAGAACACCCATAGGACCCATCTATAGGAGAACCATAGGGCATATCTATAGGACAGCCATGGGACACATCTATAGGACAACCATAGGACAGCCATGGGACACATCTATAGGACAGCCATGGGACACATATATAAGACCCATCTATAAGGACAGCCATAGGATACATATATAGGACCCATCTATAGGACAGCAATGAGGACCCATCTATAGGACAGCCATAGGACCCATCTGTAGGACAGCCATAGGACCCATCTGT
>JABTXL010008488.1:1169588-1192246 GCA_025134845.1 Neodon shergylaensis | reverse complement strand
TTGTATACATAATAAATAAATAAATAAATAAATATTAAAAAAAAGTAATATCCTTTTATGACCTTTTATAGTCACTTTTATGTTTTTGATTTTGTTTGGTTTATTGGGGGGTTTCTTTGTTTGTTTCCAAACAGGACCTCCTGTACCCCAAGATGGCCTTGAACTCACTATGTATCTGAGGGTAATCTTTTTTTTTTTTTTTTTTTTTTTTTTTTTGGTAATCTTGAACTTGCGATCCCCCCACCTCTAAATCCCTACTTCTGGGAACATAGGCATGCTTCCCATGTGTGCCTCTGTGTTAGGTGGCTGTGAAATATGCATACCTGTCAACTTTTGATAACTGGCTGTTCTTAGCTTCAATGATGACTTAAGCTATGACCTTCTTTAAGTCACAACGATTTCTTTAGGCTTACATTCATCCTTTGGTAAAAATACTGACCCATTTCTATAACACAAGGTGAGTATTAGCTAATAGATTGTTCTGAAAATGTCAGGGTCCATAAACATTTTGACTAATGTGTTAAACTATAAATGTACACATTGAAAAAAGCAAGTCCTCAATTTTCACTTGTCAAATGCCAGCTTGAATGCTGCTACCTATATTCACCTATATGATACTAGATTTTTAAAAAGAAATCTAAGAGTTCATTTTGTCTAAAAAAAAAGCTAATACATATGAAAGGAAACTTTCAGTTTTATTTTGTTTAATTACCAAATCTTGTTAACTCTCCTTTTTGAAAACTTCCTATTCAAAAACACCTACTTAGCATTTCCTAACTCCCAGGTATGGATTTAGATTCTGGAGATAATGTTGTGAACAGGAAGCTATGAGTTTGCCCTTACCATCTCCATAACCAATATCTGACAGGGTTCATTTAGAAAAGCAGACTTTCTGAATGACCAGAGTTTTAAAATGGAGATTGATCTCGTGCTGCTGTGGGAGGTGGTTGACTGGGTTATGTACAGCTGTTGTTTCTTCGTGTGGTGCTGGCTTGAAGTCAGCAGGGTGGGCAGTTAGAGAGGAAAGAGGGGCAGGAAGCAGAGAGTGAAGACAGGGTTTACCTCATGTGGGTAAGTTGGAACTCAAGAGGACAGATCAGAATGAGCCTCCGTCTGCTGCCACCACCAAGCTTTCTGCTTCCACAGTGTGGGTGACCTACAACAAGAGCCAACACCCTCTATCCGCAGCCTAAACCCTTATCTGGCTTAGGAGTTGGAGAAACTGAAGAGGCTTCTGAGCCCAAGCTGCTCCCTCATGCCAAGAAGGTGAGCCAGTACATCCCTGACTGGGGGTATGGGCTGTGACGGTGCCTGACCCTACACCAACTTTCCAAATAAACATGGCTGCCTCTTCATGTCCTCCTTCCCAATGGCGTGTGTGTGTGTGTGTGTGTGTGTGTGTGTGTGTGTGTGTGTGTACAGGGTTTCACCATGTGGCCTTGACTGTCCTGGAACTCAGTATGTAGACCAGGCCTCTGCCTCCTGAGTGCTGAGATTGAAGGCATGCACCATCACTCCCAGCATGCAGAAATACATTTGAAGGCCAATCCTTACTCAAAACCCAACAAGGGAAAGAATTTTTGATAATCTGTTTCTGGTTCAGCTAAAGTTACAAAGACAAAACTATTCACTACAGCATCTGTCCCGTGAGATGTGAGACTCTATCTACCTCTGATTTACCCCATTCTCACTATGGTACCGAGGAAATGGCTATAAACACTAATCAGGTGGCTGACTGGCTCAAATCCATGCCACCTCTCCATCAGCAACGTCACAGCACAGAAAGTCCTTTGCTTTGTGAAGTCATTAGGGATGCCTGAAAGAGACAGTAAAATAAAAATAGCTTCTTAAACCAAACAACAAACATATTTTTTTTCAGGTAGAATGTTTTTTTGCCTCCTCTGTTTTTCCAGCCCTGAATCTCAACCGGCATCTATAGTAGGAAGCTCTTGGAGGGGAAGAGAACAGAGGGCTGACTGACAGTCCCCAGCCTCACAGGCACAGTGCCTGTGGAACGGACACATTTCCTCTCATGTTTCCTGGGACAGGACCAAGCACAGGCTTCCTGACAGAAAGAATTGGCCTGAGGAGGAGAGCAATGGCTTTCTATGGCTCACACCCATTGAGGGCAAACACAGACGGCTCTGCACAGTATGTGCCTTAGGGAAAAAGGACGTATTTCACAAGGCTCCAGCCAAAGAGGCATTGGGTGCTTTAAGAAAGTTAAGAAGAGGATCCCTGTGACAAACTAAAGGCCAAAATGACAAATATCACCATGACAGTAATTTGGCTGCTTACAAATTACTAGTAGTGGTGGCGGACATAGCCCCCAACTAGTAAATATTTCAACCTCTCCCTTGTTCAGAACAGGAGGCTCTTTGAATGTCACCATGTCCCTACCCTCACTCAACTAGCGATACTATCTATTCTTTTGAGAACACGTGAAAGCTCTTCCTTTGACCCACAAACACACAGAGCATGAAGGAAAGCCCTTCCCAGTAATTACTGAGACACAGCTGGCATTATCTTTTGCTGAAAAGCAAATTTGAAAACCACATTCAGCAGTATAAACAAGTTGCTGCACTGTCTCGCTTGGCACTCAGGAACCCGACTGGACAGTCCCGAGCCTTGGTCATGTGTCATTGGAGGCCCTTTAAAGGCAAACTCACAAAACCATATTCTCATTCACTGTAGGGGTCAGGGCAGGCTTTCAGAATACCCCAGATGCTGCTGGTGTAGGGGTAATTATCCCACTCAGAAAGTACCACTCCTAGGAAATTATTCCAAAGATTAATCATTGTTGTACAAAAAGCTGTGCAGGATAATTAGTGTGGGGGGAGCTGTGAATAAATATTTTATAATAAAAATAACTATACATACACACTTATATATAGATATATGTATATATATATCTTCAAAAAGCAATGCCAAGAAACATATATATTGTCATAAAATAGAGTTCATTATTAAAAGAGAATATTCTGCATGATACATGTTGGATTTTTAAATGAATTATTAGTTTATATATGACAACATAGTTTACTAGGTAAGGGCTGGCTTAGAGTCAGGTGACTGGAAAACTGACATCATGAGCCTTCAACTATATCCATCCACTCAGAGACCTGAGATTGACTTTGTCTCTGCCCATGACCACCATGTATTCACAAATTAAGAATCAGCAAGACTTCCTAAAGGCCTAAACCTTTCCTTCTGATGCTAAGTGTCTGATGCAAAGGTTGTAGGTGAGAGGGCTGGCTGAGTTTAACCGTGAAGGGAATTATGAGTGGGGAATTCCCCTGGGCAACAAAAAGACAGGATCAGAGGTGACTGTGATTCTGAGCCAAAGGCACGCTTTCCCTCATAACTCTTCCAAGTCAACTACATGGAGAAAGGTTTATATCAGAAAAGCTTGGATCTCAGGCTCCTTCTTGTAGGGGAGCTACCATAAAGGCCTCTGCCTTGGTAGTGGTGTCTGAAGGAATCTGACAATAGATCAGTGGAGATGAAGTTCCAGTTGAAAATCCCAGAGGGGCTTCCAGATCGTCCAGATTATCAGCAGAGACATCCAGCTTATGCCATCTGGCATGAACAACCTTGCTGAGAGACTTCATTCTATTCCTGGAAAATTTAGGATTCATTGTGCAGATAATAGAAGAATGCCTGTGTGTGACTGGCATTCGGGTCTCTGGGTTAATAGGCAAAACCTCTCATCTTTTTCTGACACCTTCAAAGCTGTTCTCCATTAGCAGCCAGCCCTGGAGTTTGTTTGGAACTCAACCAGTAGTGGCCTCAAAGGGAGACCTGAGTTCCAATGCTACCTACAAATAGAAAAGCTCACGCTTGGAAACATCCAAGACCATTTTATAATCTCAGGGATACTGGGGAACGAAGATGCCAAGGGAAGCCAGATCTCCTGCTAATTTAGCTAATAATGTTCAAGAGTCTATCTAACCTGAATATCATTGTGAGGATAATCAAGCCTGGGAACCTGTAGATGGCAGTTGGCAGAGTAGCCTTCTGGAATGATGTCCAGTATACTCTTGCTGTAACAATAACTACTATGCCCAGAACAAAAATAGTGTGACCTCTGGGACACCACACTGGTATTGTATGAAAAAGGTGTGGACTCAGACCTGACTAGTGGACTCCAGTGAAACTGAGAATAAAGCACATTAAAAACTATTTTCAAGACCAGGCGGCGGTGGCACACGCCTTTAATCTCAGCGCTCAGAGGCAGAGACAGGAAGATCTCTGTGAGTTTAAGGCCAGCCTGGTCTACAGAGCTAGTTCCAGCACAGCCAGGGCTACATAGAGAAACCCTATCTCAAAAAATAAATTAAAAAAAAAAACTACTTTCAAATTTTACCCACAAGAATCTCAAAAGAAACAAGGAAAATTTGGCTTTGAGGAAAATAGATAGGCTTTGGTTCTGTGGAGTGCTTAACTGTGACAAGTGACCATGATCCTAAAATCATCCTATGATAGTCACCTAAGCCCTGACCTTTACAAACACTGAGGGGTTGGGATATTGTGCCCACATTCAGTGGCTCTTTTTACTTTGGGTACATGAAGATGGGGTGACCTGACAGTGTTGTGGGGATGTGCAAGAATGGATTACAGAACAACCACATACTTGGTTGGAGATGTTCTACAAGGCATGCCTCCCTCACTTTTGTACAACCACAGTTCATCAAAAGTTCCTGTTTCCCCAAGTGAGAGGCCAGATGACCTCTGGATTTGCTTATCCTTATCCTGTATGTGGAACCTGCCAAAAGGCAGAAGCAGTGTCCTCTCCAGGAATGTTTATGAATAGAATATCTAATTTAAATCTTGAAAACTTATTGTTGAAAGGGCTCTTCAGTCCCAAAGAGTGGAAAAATGAAACAGAGAGCAAGCCAGGCAAGGATAATGTCCTAGCCTTCCTGGGTGTGACACCATCTGGATTTAGGGAAGCAATGTTAGGCAGGGATGTCAGAAGCACGACCCGGAAAGTGGCACCGCAAAATGAGTACCATGCATGGAGTTAATATCTGACTAGAACGGGTGGTTAATGGCGTCCTTTCAAGGGTGACTATATACTTGATTATCTAAACCATGATAACTCCAACCTCAAAGGGACCCTGTTAATATTTATACTAAATAATAGACATAACACCAGGACTGTCCCAGACCGGTCATAAAGCTTTAATGATGTAATTGTCCCTAAATCCTATAGCCCACAGACTCATGCTGGATTATGACAAAGAACAGAACAAAATATAAATGTAACATGAACTACAATTCTCTGAATAAACACACCTACATTGATTTTTGAACCAAAGCCAGTAACAAGCCTAGTACGGACCAGACTGAATGCTCAAGATCCAGCTGTTTTTAGTGACTGCGTCTAAAATGGAGTGTTAGCCAATGTGTGGAATTAACCAAGGTGCTAAAGGACATAATGGTGTTCCTCCATTTTGTAAGGGTCATATTTAAAAGCATTGCCCAGGGGACCTCGAAAATAATTAATTGCTAGAAGTTGATAATAAACCGATTTATAACGTAAGTTATATGAAGGATCATTTTATCTATTTGGCCCAATATTTATATTAATATTTGAGAACATAATCCCTTTTAATCTGGGATATAAAGGCTTAGTATATCTTGACAGGTACCAACACAGACAGGTACTTAGTGGCTCAACAAATTCAAAGCCAGATCACAATATGTTTACACAGCAATGTGAGCCAATCAGCCAGCCTGTCTTTCTTCAAACTGCTTAACCCTAATATATGGGAGGAAGATATTTTAAAGACATTTTTTTAAAAAACCTCAGCTCTCAAGGAGGGGCCAGGCTACAACTTCCCAAGTCCCCCTGCTTTGTGGAGGGTTTCTTTGTGTGTCTGCTGTGTGGGTCTGTTTTCCCACCCTAATAAAAGCTTTCTTTCAGAAAGGAAAACACATAATATTTTCAGGATTATAGCAAGAGTGATGCAATCACTCCCATGACTCTCAGCAGAGTTCGGTCCATGATCCAAGACCTCCTTGAAGTTCAAGGCCTTGAGAAAACAGCCAAAGCAAGTTATAGCATTGTTGATGAAAGGCAGACAAAAGGTATCTCTTTAATATAGGAGCTCTCGGAGGCTCCCATCATCCCAGCCATTCTGAAAGCCCTTCATAGGAAGATCTGTGAGCAGGCATAACGATCCTTGACACACTTCTAAATCTGAGTTCACAAATAGGCATCTGTTGGTACATCTTCCTCCCAAACCTTTGCTCTACGTTTTCTTGCTAACTCTGTGGATTAGCAAGTGTGCTCTATCTAGAATCTTAAGGGAGAGAGATCCCAGGTTCTCACCAAAAGACTAAAACCAAATGTAACCTTCATGCTGCCAAAGGGCAACTCTATAAAGCCTTAGGGTTAAGTGATGTGTTTGCCAGGTGCTTCCCTGGAGGCAACTGATAACTCCTCACTGTAGTGACATATCACCAGTGTCACTACACCATTCCTGGATGATGACAGAACACTCTGAGAGGGCTTAACAAGGGTACAGACTGACGTCAGCTAACGGGAAGCACCTGTGCAGGCCTGGCTGGTTGTTCGGTCCCTGAGAAATTAAGAACTAGCCAAGCAGGGAAGAAAATAGCAGAGAGCACAAGGTAGCCAAGGCTTCTACATCTGGGAACAAAAGAGACACCCCAACCACTGCATAAACAGACACCAACTTCTTTCAACCAAGATATAAATTCAGAAAAAAAAATATAAAATGGATAAAATTTCTTGCCAATATAGCTTGATAATACAGGCTCCACAAGTGAGTCCATGTTTACTGCCTTTTACCTCCAAGTTTTGCGATTTTATGAACAATGTTTTTCGATACAATCACATCCAAAAGATTTCTGTTTTGATTACAATCCTTCCTTTTTATCTCCTGTTGCCAAAACAAAGACGAAATAGAAGATAAATGTGTACTGTTATTGTAACTAAAAATATGCCAAGCGAAAGGACAGAGACTAACAGGTAAAAGGGATTGTTTTGCAAACAGAGTCGGAGGCTATTTAGAACCTACATTTGTCTTCTTTATATGTAATTCATAGACTTCAGAACAAGCTTTATTCAGAAATGTTCCATCAAAACAAGTCAGAAAGTTTATGCTATGTAAAATATATTTAGCAATTACTATTACACAGATTTATAACGTGACTTTCTCCTCCTCTAAGTGTGCTAGCATCATGTGGATTAGGAAAAGATTGAGTACCTGTCTCAGTTAGGGTTTCTACTACTGTGACAAACACCACGACCAGAAGCAACTTAGGGAGAAAAGGGCTTATTTCCCCTTACAGCTTGTACTCCATCATCCAGGAAAATCAGGGTAGGAACTCAAGGCAATAACCTGGAGCTAAGAACCAATGCAAAGGCTGTGGAGGGATGATCTTTACTGGTTTGCTTCTCATGGCTTACACATCCTGCTTTTTTTATTCCATCCTGGCCCACCTGTCAGGGATGGTACCACCCACAGTGGGCAGGGCCCTTCCATATCAATCATTAATCAAGGTGACTCTATGCACTTTAGGCCAATTATGGAGGCATTTTCTCAATTAAGATTTCCTCTTCCCAGACATGCCTAGGCTTGTGTCAAGCTGACGGAAACCAACCATCACAGTGCCTGAGCGAAGAAGTAATGGAACTTACAGGAAAAGATCTCTTGAATCAGTATCTGCTCGGTATTGGCAGTTGAAAATGTATCCAGAAATGAACTAAAAGATGTCAGAGCCAATTGGTTATTAAATGAAAGGGCAATACTACAACTCTGGTGTTCAGTCGCCTAACCTGACACCATTACAACCCCCTCTTATACTGATTTAAAGTACACTTAATCCTCTGCCTTGTGTGAGCTGAGAACAGAAATGTTCTTATTCTGAAAGAAGGATCTCTTCCTCATGTTTGGCCCATGAGAGACAACATCTGACAGCCAATATTACAGAGGAACATCTCAGGACTTTTACAGTGAGAGGTATATTATGATGAGACATACCCACTTGGTCTTTGCAGAATTGCATAGCCGAGCATGTATTGACTGTCTTGGGCCTCAGCATACTAGGGTTGTGTAGAAGTGATAACCTAGCATGAGGTTTGTATAGAAAGACATCTGGTTTCAACATTAAAAATCCAGTGCACTGACTTCATGAGGAGCAACTCACATGACTTACTTTGAAAAACAGCAAGACCCAGAGGTTGAGTCAACAAATGAGACTCCAGGGAGCTGCTTTAGATCGGTAAACACCAGCCTGCTGACTAGTCATCAGACAGACGCCGGTGTAGAAGTCCAGTGTGTAGCCAGCATGAGTCCCGATACCTTTCCCTAACGGTGCTGCATGCTCTCCTGATCTTCCAGGCTCCCCTCTACCCGCTGAAATTTGAGATTGAGGATGTTCAAAAGATCAGCAAGGGCAAAGTTAATTAACTAATGGAAGACCATATCTCATTCCACTTTTTTATGTTTTTGGTTGTGCGCCTAGCCTTTAATGGCTGAGCCATCCCTCCAGTCCTCCTTCCATTTTCTAATTCAAGCATTTGGCCTTCAGGGAATGAGAGAGCATTTCTTAGGAAGAGACTTCAAAACTGGAGTGAAATCCCATCTCTTTTCAGGACAGAAAGTGGCAATGCCCTCCCTCTTTTGTGCAATGGCCTGGAGAAGAAACTGGAAGGTCAGAAAACCAGAGAAGCCTTACATTCATGTATAAATTCATTCTAGGCTAGCTCCCTATCTGAATTCTTTCTCTTCTTCCCTCTAACCCCTTTGCATCATATCCCCACCAATAGAAGGACAACAGGGCTGGGGAGATGGCTTCATCTATGAAGTCCTTGCTGTGCAAGTATAAGGACCTATGTTCATTCCCTACAGCTGTGTAAAGAAAGCCACATGTGATGTTGTACACTCGCAACTCCAGCACTGGGGAGGCTTACTGCTCAGCCAGCCTACCCTGCTTGATGATCTCCAGGCCACTGGGAGACCCTGTTGCAAGAAACAAAACAGAAGCTACCTGAGGAATGACAGCCAAAATTGAGCTCTGGTTTTCACATGCATGTGCACACAAATGTACTCTACACATGCATAAGACACATACATCAATATACACACATTAGAAATAAATAATAAAAATACTTATAAAAGTCATCAAAAGGAAAGTATAAGAGAGTCTTGTTTGAATGCCTATAAAATAGCAGCATTTGTAGTCATGATGCTAAGCCTTGGAGGTAGCCTCCCTCCAAGTTGACATCAACTTTACCTTACATGACAGCTAGTATTAAGAGAATAAAGAGTTGAGAAAAGAAAAAGAAGGAAAAGTAGAGGGGGCCCAGCACCAAGCTACCTGCTTCTTTGATCACTGTTACTGTCTCAAGTGACCTATGATAATTCTCCTGTCCCTCCCACCCCATCAGCCGTCCATCTTCAACTCTGTTCTTAGTGCCAGGTACCATGATACAAATTGTGAAGGTACAGATTACAGTCACTTAGAGACATAGGCAGTTACACCTATGATCAGGCCATAACTGAACACATTTCTAGAGAACTTCTAACTCCTCTAGTGGGTACCCTCATGGTGCCTACATTCCTCTTTAAGAAGGTACAGCATCTCCCTTCCACACCATTCAAAAAGGAGTCTTGAAATTAAAGGTGAAAGATTGGCTGCCCTGCTCTAGCCTTACACCACCTATTTGACCTTGATAAATTACCACGATCCTAATCTTGTCTATGTTTTAGAACAAGATACCTACAAAGTCAAAAGTTTCTCCGAAAGTGAACTGGCTAAAACTGACTAGATCCAAGATAGCTACCATAGTGACATCAGGTGACCTATTATAAGTTTATTATAATCTCACCTCATGCTAAATGGCACTATCACAGTGTGATAACAGTTAACAATTGGCATAATAACCAAGAAGAACCATTAAAGGAGTAAAATGTCCCCCAGCCTCCTCAGTACCCATAATTCCTTGAGATATCATTATGTAATCCTTCCTATCATTTACTGGGAGAACTTAAAGTTCTCTTTAAGACACACAAAAGAAAAACCTACCAAATGGCTCATTGCTCTCAAGAAGTATCTGTTATTCTGTCTCAGCTGCCATATCTAGTCTAGTCTAGTCCAGCATAGACATATGATAGCATCTACACTATTGATTTGCCTAGTGACATGGGACAGTATATAATGGGATGGAAAGCAACAGAGGAGCTCATGATTCCTATCCATTTCTGACACACTGTGAGTCGGTCACCATTTCTCATACCAACTTTTTGTTTCTGGTGATGGCACTGGAACCCAGTTTCTTGGGCATGGTAAGGATGTATTCTGTCGCTGAGCAACAGTGCCTCCATTTCTCATATAACAGTAGCTATATTTTATTGCATCTCTCTCTTCCACATCCACCACACACTCAGTTTTTCATTCTCCTCTCATGTCTCACATTCCTCAGAATATTTTCTATCAGTTACATCGCCCATTGCCCCTCTGACACCATCCTTAAACTTTTCTCCTGTTATACACACATCACCTGTGCTATATTCTGTTCTTTCTACTTTGCTGTTATTTACTGATGCCAGCATCATAACCCACCATCTTATATTGAGGACTCCTGTAGACAGATTTTTCATTGGGACCCTGAGCTCCCCAATAGCAGCACAGAGACTTATTAATTAAGAAAGCTCAGCAGATAGCTCAGGCTTGTTTCTAATTAGCTCTTACAATTTAAATTAACCCATTTCTACTTTCTGTCTCATGGCATTATTACCTTACCTCTGTATTGCCTATTCTACTAGCTCTGCATCTCCTGGCATCTCTGCCTTCTTCTTCCCAGTGTTCCCTCTGCCCTGAAAATCCTGCCTAGCTATTGGCCATTCGGTTTTTTATTAAACCAATCAGAGTGACACATCTTCACAGTGTACAAAAAGATTATTTCACAATAGACCTCAGAATGCTTTTAATCTCCATGTAATCATCTACAGAACAATGTCCCTCCAACTTTCATTGAACTCCTGTGTTGTTCTTAAAGTTCATTCTCATTCAGTGTCCAACAGACCATTCTAAAGAACATGGGTGTTCTAACTGAGCATTTGATTCTGAAACTCTAACTAAGAAAATATCATGTTCATAACCTGTCTGAGTCTTATCTTTTTTATGAACCAGCTGGGTGACAAGGTGACAGATCAATTATTCAAAGAGTCAGTACCATCCATGGCCCCAATAACAGTCTCTTCTATTAAACACAGTTTAGTCTCTTAAGACGGTTTCTCCCACTCTGACAGAGATTTTAATAAGTCAGCAAAGTCCTCTCACTTAATCACCTACATGTTTCTTTAATATTTTCCTTGATCATTATTCCTATTTCCATATGACCTACTTAAGGCCTCTTTATTCACCAATACCACTCTAATTATCTAACTCTATATATTGCTCTTTCAAATCTCTTCTCATATTATCTAAGTAGTAAATTTGGTCACAATACTCCCTTGCTTGATCATTTTTCTAGAGAGCCTAATCTTTGCAAAAAGATGACAAAAAGAATCAAGAATAATAAGTAATAGCAAACAAAAGTTATAATTACTTTTAAATATCATAATTATTTATTAAAATGCAATAAGCTGAAAAACTACTATAAATCACTAACTCAAGTTATCATATACAGAAATTAGTAGCTTCTTTGTGAACTGGTTATAGCCAGATAGAAAAATGATGAAATTATAGCAGTGATCACACAACCAGATAGATGGTAAAGTAATGAACTTTAAACTAAAAGTGCATATACATATTAAAAACAGATGACTAAATGGGAGATCAAGCTATAGCATGTTACAGAGATCTGATATCCCAATATTAACTACCTTGAATTTGCATCTATAAATTGAATGCAGTTGAATTTTTCAATTCCCACCCAAGAAGGGTAGAATGAGGTGCTGCAGAGATGTCGACTCTTCTAGCCCAGTGCATGTTCCTCAAACCCTTTCTTTAAAATAAAACTCTCGGACTCATGCTGGGCCCTTGGCCACTTAGAGTGAGGATACATATTTCTAAGCTTCAAGACTGATCAGGATATTCTGGGACCCAGTGCAGCCAAAGAGATGTAAGTACAAATGATCTATGTCAATTGGCAAGAAAACTCCTCAAAGATAAGATAGCCAGAATGCCTCATTTGCTTCCTGGTCCCCAGTTCTTCCCCCAGGCATTATGACTGAACTTGAGAAGTCATTATGGATGATGTATAGAGGCCAAATGTTGAAGATGATGAAGCAATAGTACAGAAATTCTGTTTACCATGGATGTGCCTGAGCCTGCCTAAGACTAGGCTCTGTTTGCAATAATATTTAAATTAAGCCCCTGCAGGCTTTGTGATTTTAGCTGTTCCTGGTTCTGATGGATAGACTACCAAAAATAGTGAATGAACAAAGAATGGTGAACAGAAAAAAAAAAACATTTTGAAAAGATTGGTTATATCTAGCAGACAGAGGGGCAGAGCAGGCACAGGATAAGTGTCCTGACCCAAGTCTGGAAGGTGGGGAAGGTGCCACAGGGCTCTGCACACTGAACCAGAGCATGGGACCCAGGATCTCTCCGAAGATTGGGGTAAATGCAGGCCTAAACTAGTTTGGGGTAGTGTGCAATAAGACATACTGTTTTCTCTAAGCAAATTTTTAGGGAGAACCCCCTAATCTTATATCTATGTATAATTGAGCATGTATATGATTAAAGGCCAATGCATTGTGGGAAAAAGCCACAGGCATTGGGGAAAGGTTATGCAATCCAAATCTGTCAATCAAAATGGAGACGAACCCATTCTATGCCCCCTAACAATTAGTGTCTCTTTCCTTTAGACCCTGTAAAAGAATACCCAGTGAATAAGCTGGGTCTTTGGATGCTCTGTCACTCTTGACAGCATATCCTAGCCTCTGTTACCACTTTTTTTTTAAATTAAGTTTCCTTGCTCCTTTGTAGTCTATGCACATTTACTTCAATTGCTTGAATAAGATGTCAGAACCTAGAAGCAGCCATTGCAGAAACCAGACACCAGTAACAATAGGAAGGACGAGGAAGGATTTCTCACGACTTTCAGAAGAAGCAGGACTTGGCCAGCACCTGATCTCAGGCCAGCAGGCTCCAGAACTGCAAAGCAATACATTTCTATTGTTTCCAGGCCACTCTGTTGGCAGTGTTTGATGATTCAGCCTTGGAAGCGAATGCGGTCTCTATCTTCAGTCTGTGAAGAGGCGAGCATACATACAAAATAAGGTAAAAAGCCAAAAAATTAACTTATGCATAAGAATCAAGAGTAACTCCAGGTAGTGATATCTTTACTAAAGATCTGGACTGAGAAGAATTTGGACAAATTCACAGATGCAATGAAGTTGACTTTAAGCACTGGGGCCAGAATGACAAAGACTCACTATTGGTTTATTATTTGAGAGACGGGGAGTGGTGATTGATACCAAATCTAGTCATAACAACAAAGATTCAAAAAGCAAGGGTTGGGTGCTGCAGCATACATACCCTGCCTATAGCATCCTGGAGGCTGTGCCAAGACGGCTAGAATTTATCCATTCTATGATGGGGAGCCCTCAAGCTCTGAGGGCAGTTATCTGACCAGAGAGAAAGGTCAGACTCTGAGCAAGCCCATGAGTTGGGGTATCAAGTCTGGCAGAAAGATGAATAACTAGGCTAGCATTTTTTTTAGTGCCTCCGGACTTCTTTCTTTCCACCCAACTTCATCAGTCCTGAGGGGACCAGTAGACATCAGGTATTACAAAGAAAAGGGATCAGTCATGTTTCTTATGGCCTGGATTGTAATTGAGAGTAAATGGTGTCCAGATTGAGTGAGGTAACCCAGACCCAGAAAGACAAATATCATAAGTACTCACTCATAAGTAGCTTTTAGAAATAAAGCAAAGAAAAACCAGCCTGCAATGCACAGTCCCAGAGAACCTAGACAACAAAGAGGACCCTAAGAGAGAGAAATACATGGATCTAATCTACATGGGAAGTAGAAAAAGACAAGATCTCCTGAGTAAATTGGGAGCATGGGGACCATGGGAGAGGGTGGAAGGGAAGTGAGAGGAAGGAAGGGAGCAGAGAAAAATACATAGCTCAACAAAAAAATCAAAAAACCAAAAACACAATAAATAAATAGATAAATAGTTTAAAAAGAGTAAATGTGTAAAAGAGAAAAGACAAAAAAATATTCACTTGCCATAGAAATCTTTGTAATTATTGCAGCTCCCTCCCCAACCCATCCTAAGAAAAATCTCTGTGAAGCAAGAGCTTTCTAGGCTAAGCAAATAGAAAATGCTTTCCTCCTCTGAGTTTTTATACACATATTAGTATTCTAATTTATACTGTGACTCTTTATAAGGCAGGATTCTAAAAAAAAATATTCCCCTAACATATTTTTTTCTGCAAAGTATCTCAATCCCAAACCTGAGCACACCTTGGGAGTGAAGATAAAATTTTCTAGGAGGTACTAATGCTTGGTTTTGCTGGGCAGTTTGGTGAGCCATCTGCTCTCTTAAGAATGAGTGGCATAAAAAAAAAAAGAATGAGTGGCATATTAGATTAAGCTATTTCTAGGGTCACTTTCCACTCAACTTGCCATTACCCTGTGGCTATTGACAATTTCCTTGTGCTGAAATCCAATTTGTTCTATCTTCAATATTTCATTTTATTATTGATTTGTTTAAAGGGGAAGGAAGTTTCACCCATAATTAAGTGGTAAATGAAACTGAGCAATGAGGATTAAACTTTTTCTCCTTAACTTCCATAAAGACCATTCAGTCCCCAGATCAAATAAAAGATATTTCTTGATCCAGATATACGGAGAACCATTTATCACAGCATCCCATTCACCAAGTAGTGTGACTCTCTTTCAGATCTATGTTCTAAAAGATGGACAGCATCTTATGTTATTCCTAACCTTTTCCAGAAATGGGGAGAAGTATTTTACTCTCTCAGAGAAATGTTGTCATCATTGAGGCCTAGAGGACTGAAGGGTGAGCAGGAACACAGAGTTAATATGGAAGGGAATAGAAGGAGCATATGCCCCGCACCTCCATGGTAACTAGAAAGCATCTGAGAGTTTACTCAATTGAAAGTGAGTATTAGAGGCAGGAAGAAGTCCTAAATGAAATCTCTATAAGAAAGAGAGAGGGATAGAGAGAGGGAGATAACTTTTCTAAAAGATTTTCAGACCATTCTACTGTTTATACAGAACTTTTACTAATTTTTAATGATTTTCAAAACACTCCTGTGTGGCGGATGATATTGATGTCATTTATAGATAAAGAGTTAAGTGTCTTATTTAAGGTCCTGACACATGCTGAGATCTTTTGATCCAAGCCCAGTGTTTTTTCTATCGTCTTTAACACCCTGATCAGAACCCCAGTGCTAATGTGGATCACAAAAGCATAGGATCAAGCGGAGGAACATTGAAAGCATATATTCAAACATCTGTAGACGTGGTGCCCCTTGGACTTGAACCTATGCATGAAATGCACAAATGTTCCTGAGCCTATCCAAGTGTCTAAGCTAAGTGGTCACCACTGACTATCAGCTTGGCATAACTTAATCACCCAGGAAGAGAGCCTCAGTGAGAAACTGTCTAGATTACTCTGGCATGTGGGCATGCCCATGAGGGAATTTCTTAGTTTAGTTAACTGAAGCGGGAAGATCCAGCCTCAATATAGGAGGCACTGTTCATGGGCAGGGTCCTGGACTGTATAAGAGTAGACAGAGAAGGCAAGCTAAGAACAAGCACACCTGTGTTCACCATCCCTCTGCTCTCGAATATGGATGTGACTAGTGGCTTTGACTTCCTACCGTCTTGACTTCCCCCGCTTTGATGAACTATAAGCTGGAACTGTCAGTCAAAATAACTCCTTCCTCCCCTACGTTGCTTTTGCCAGGGGGCCTTATCACAGCCAAAGGGAAAAAACTAGGAAAGCAAGAGTTGCCTGAACTGAGAGAAGCTCCACTTGCTCACAACAGGGCACTTGCCTCAGCACCCAAGTCACACAGCAAAGTCACACCACATATTCTAAAGGTAACTCCTATGTCCAACTGCTAATATTTTAAATATGTGATTTTGACAGACTTAAAAAAACTTGTATTACCTCAAGGTAATAAACAATAGTGCAGTATTTTCAATGCTTTAAAAAAACTGGTTTATTGATGACATGACTAAATGCATTGTTAAGAAAGAATGCTTAATCAATAAAACATTGTAAAAGCATGCCATTTGAACCACAGATCTTCACAAGATGAAAGCAGTCATAGAAGCTGGTGATATATATTATATCACAAGTGTTATCTGGGTCCCATTTTGAGGAAAATTAAGAATACATTTTACTGGATCAATTAATGCTGCAAGAGGCTTTCATTAGTTTCTCTATCAAGAAAGTCAGATTCCTTGCGTTTATGCAAAACTCAATAAATACATACGATTTTGTCAACCTAAAAGGTGTTCAAGGAAAGCCAAATTGGTAGACATTTAACATTCCTGATTGTTTCCAGCAAAGCTATATTCCTATTTACCTACTTTCCTCCTTTCTACTCTCCTCCTTCCTGGTCACATTTATTGTCATAAAAAACCTTGTGGATTCCTGGGAATTTCTCTAGTGCCAGGTTTCTTGCTAGTCCCATAATGGCTCCCTCAGTCAAGATATCTCTTTCTTTTTTCCCTCCCTCTGTCCTTCCCCCATCTCAACCATTCCATTCCCTCATGTTCTCCTCCCACCTCCCCTTCTCCCACACTCCCACACTCCCAATTTCCTCAGGAGATCTTGTCCATTTCCCCTTCCCAGGGGGAATCCATGCATGTTTCTCTTAGAGTTTTATCACTTTCAGACATCATTCGTCTTCCTTTGAAGAACAAACCCTTGTGTTTAACAAGTCCAGTTCCTCCAATGCTTTCTTTAAGCTGTGCCTCCTATAGTTAAATATATATAAAAAAAAACAGAAGAGAAGAAATCTTAAAAGCATAAATGTGGAAAAGAGATTGGTGTAAGTGATGTAAATGGTATTGTCTGAGAGAATCAAGCCTACTGGTTGGATTTTAATTGCAGGTAAAGTTTGTAGTTAGAAGTATATCATAAATACTGTATGGAATATGCTTATGCTCAAAGTAAGTTACTGTTATTAGCTTAATCTGGCAAACCTAAATGCAATTTTCCTCCCTTATTCCAAAAGCCTTCAGTTCTACTGTAGGGAGTGGATATTTCTCTTTTTTATTTGACATGGGGTTCCCAGCCAATTTTATTTAGGTTCATTAAGCATAGCTTCTTACATCACAGCAACCAAGGTGAACTGGGAAATTTAATACAAATAGATAAGCATAGCCAATTCCCTGCTACTAGGTAATGACCAATACCAACCCACTTATCCTTGACTAAGCATCTTTTCTATCTCCCACCTAAGTCTGGTCTAGTCCTGGCATTTTAAAAGGAAGACTATCTTCTGAGTGTGTTGAAGTGGCCTTCCTTTTGCCCTCACAGGATTAGTCAGCTTGAACAACCTTACCAATTGAATCATCTAAAACGCAGATTAAAACTTGGTTTCAGAAGTGCCACAAATGCACCGCAGAGCTGGTACAAATGGAGATTTGAGAGCTGAGAGTAAGAATCCTCCACAGTAAGCAGGGACCAAACCCTGCAGGAGGAGTTGGCAGTACCCTGGAGATCAATGCAGTGGAACTCACAACACCCAGGAAAAGAAAAGCAAGTTCCCCCATCCTGTACAACACAGAGGATCATGTGGAAAGCCCTGCACACAGGGAAATCACAGCCACGATCAGGATGAAGATGATGAGCAACAGATGCCTCCCTCCCTGCAGAAAGGATGTGGGTCTGCACCTGGCACCAGTCCAACCTCTCCTGAGATCTCACAGCCATGGAGGAGTCTCGCGGGGAATCCCAGTCTAAATTCACCCAAGCTCTATGACCCAAGATCTCAGAAAGAAAATGTGAGGTCTCTCCAAGGACTTCCATGCTGGCAAATGGAAGCTGCATCTCTCTCTTTCAGTTGCTGGCCAGAACTTCAGGCTCCTTCCTCTGGTGCTTCAGGTGCCTCACTCTGTTTCTAAAATTCCCTCCCCAGCCTGGGGCTGCCGTCTGCCATGGATCTGGCTCCCATCCACTGAAAAGGACCTAGATTTCTTTCCTTCTCTCCTCCACCCTTGTCCTCTGGCAGGTTGCTGAGATTTAGAGTTTGCTGCCCTGCAGGCTTTTTCCTTTAATGATAATTAATTTTTATGCTAATAAAATTGTCCTTGAGTTTTAAAAATATACTCAATACCAGCTTTTCTTTAAAAAAAAAAAAAGGTTGACAAACATTCAACATTCCTGTGGGTCTTGGAAAGTAACCCTGAGGACACCTGGAAGGACTGACAGAAAGTTCCCAACCTGTGGGCTGTAACGCTTTTGGGGGTCGGGTGATATTTGCTTTGTCAGTGGGAGGCACTGGGGGGAAATTAGGGAAATTCTTTAAGATTCAAAATGGTGGAGATGCAAGGTGGTGGTGGTGCATGCCTTTCATCCTGGTACTTGGGAGGGAGAGACAGGAGAATTTCTTTGAGTTCGAGACCAGCCTGGTCTGCAGAGCAAGTTCCAGGACAAGCGCCAAAGCTATACTGAGAAAACAGAAAAGCCCTGTCTCAAACTAACAAACAATCCAAACAAACAAAAAACAAAATGGCGGGGACAACTACAGGACAGCAGCAGCTGTGCTGGGCTCGGGGCTTGACAGATCTGAGACTTTCCGACTTTAGTGTTTTTTAATAACTATTATCTAGTGATAAGAACCAAGTTGTAGAGAAATACATTTTATTCAGTAGTCTTATTTTCAATATAATATGGTATCATTATTTTGAAATCAATTAATATGCTCTACAGGATAAAGCAAATAAGGTCTTATATTAATATATTAATATTTTCATAGAAATTCTCATGGTTACATTTTTAAACAATTAATCAACCCTGAATATTAAATTGGAATTGAAAATACCAGTTTAGCTCATATGGTCCCTGGCTCCATGTTGTAGCATAGATATGCTCTCCTGAACACAGGTGCCCCCCCAGTAGCTAGGAATGGCAAAATTCTTCCTTGTTCAGTAAGAAAGCCTTCATCCATGCCAAGTTGGGACACTCAGTGTAAACATATGAAAATTTATCAAAATAACCCAGTCCTTATCAGTATGGAATTGCATCACACTACTTAAGATGTACTTAAGTACATCCTTCTTATGGATTGGGCCTAATAGAAATGAATTACCAGGGATGGTCAAGTAACTATAACATAGGAAAGCTGCTGGTGAAAGGTCTTCTGGAGCCTTTGTCTGGACCTTCCACATATATGCTTCAAAGCAGAAAGCCAAGAAGAAAAGACAGTGAAGAATAAGTCTGGCTTCCCTTCATTGCTAAGCTGGAATCTCATTGTTCATTTCAGAAGGTGATTCTCATATCAGAAGATTCTGTGTTTTAGCACAAAATCTCATGCAAGAAGATATCATGACCAGCTAGTTGGGAAGAGTGCTGAAGGCCATCTTGGAGCATTTGCTGTGCCATAGAACATTCATATGAATGCCATGTTGTTAAATTTGAGAATGTGACCTTATTTATGAGCTAGTCCTAGACCAACATAATCCTTGTCTGTTGGATTGGAAAGGTGCGCATCTGAATCTGTTGACTGAAGATAGCACCCCATCATAATATCTCCAGGGTAGCATATTAGATTAAAAAAATTTTAAGAGACATGACTGTGTTTTTAACATTGCTTTTTTCTGGTAGACCATAGTTTTCAAGTAGTACACATAAACCACTGTTAACTAACCTTCAGAAAATAAATGAATATCCTTATGTCACTTGTCACACTTGAGCTTCTGCCCACATCTATGAAGCCCTTAACCTTCAAACAAACATCTACACTGAGATTAGTAGTGAAAAATGATTTATTCACATCCAAGAGCATCACAGATAACTATATAAATTAAGATCAACAAGACTAAAACATTAGAAAATATAGTTTGGAAACTCCTAAAAAATGGTTGACAGAGCATTTCAAAAAAGGTGTTAATCTGATATCTCCAGTGTTCAAGGGAAGTTAAGTGTTAGTGCATGAAATTTTAATGAGATAAAATATGTTGTATCATTTATAAACTGAATCTTGCTTTGTATGTAATACTATATTAAAGTCAAGAGGAGTAGTAAAGTATAATATAATAAAATTTTTATTTTTTAATATTAACTTATCTTAAGTCACTTATAAAAAGGCATACACACTATCTTTGAAATTAAAACTGAAAAGATTTTCTAGTTTCTTTTTTATTATTTTTTATTTATTTTGCTTTTCAAGACAGGGTTTTTCTGTGTAACCTTGGCTTTCCTGGAATTTTCTCTGTAGACCAAACTGACTTCAAACTCAGAGATCCTGCCTTCCCCTGCTCTCTCAGGTGCTGAGATTAAAGATGTGTGCCAATATTATCCAGCATTAATTTTAAACAATTAGTGGAATTACATTTTATAGTACAAGCTTAGAGCTACAGGACACTTGAACAGCTAATGGAAAGGACCATATCCCCATCCTGTACCCTCATCTGGCCCTGTGTGGTCCTCTTAGTAGTTCTATTCACTATAGCCCACAGTTCACATTGAAGTGTCATTCTTCATGTTGTAGGTCTTGACAAATCATCATTATGTTTGTCTTACACTTTCACAGCAAACTACCTCACCACGCTAGAAATCCACTCTTCTCCCCCTATTCATCCCTGTGGTGGTTTGAATGTAGTTGGACCCCTTAGACTCATAGGGAGTGACACTCTTAGCAGCTGTGGTCTTGTAAGAGTAGGTAGGGTCTTGTTGGAGGAAGTGTGTCTCAGTTCACTTCCTACTGCCTGCTGATCAAGATGTAGAATTCTCAGCTCCTTCTCCAGAAGCACAGTTGCTGCATGCTGTTTCCCACCATGAGGGAAATGGACTGAATCTCTGAAACTGTAAGCCAGCCCCTATTAAATGTTTTTCTTTATAAGAGTTGCCATGATCATGGTGTCTTTCACAGCAATAAAACCCTGAGGCAACCCTTTCTCCCTCCCTAAGTCTCAGGAAACTCCTGGTGTTTCAGTGGCTCTGCATTTCTGTTTTTCTAAAATGTTGCATAGTTAGAATTATACAAAGTGTAGACTCTTCAAATTGGCTTCTTTCACTCAGGCTCACCGTTTCCATAATACACATAATAAAGGTTTGTTGTGAGAAGCTATAGAAGATCTAAACAAATTAAGGCATGTCCTACAGTCTTAGAAAGATATAATCACTAATTTAGATTTGTTTCGGTACTTACTTGCAATTTTCAAAAATGTGCAGATAAACATACAGAAAGAAAATAACCACCCAAAATGACTAATTAGTACAGATTTCAGTGCAATTACCCTTGGGGAGTAGGGTAATTGGGAGGAGGTTCCTTGGGCCTTCTAAGTTTTTACAGTGTTCTATTTCTTAAAGTGAAGCATCAGCATGCTGTCATTTATCTTATTTCTCCTTAAGTTGTGCAGTTAGTTTTATACATATGTGACTGCACACTTTAAAAACAGAAATTTGGGGGCTGGTGCTATAGCTCAGTGGTAGAGCACTTGCTCTGCCACATGTGGAGACCTAAGTCCAGTTCCTAACAGACAAGTGAAAAAAGAAGAGAGAAAAAAAATAAGAGATTTTAAAAAAATAATAATGATAGTAACTGATTTTCTCAAACTGTCAATTAGCCTATGGTTGTCTAGAAAATCCCTGATTAATGGGCTTCTTAGATTTGTAATGACCAGGCTGTTATGCACTCGGTGTTGTTCCCACATCCCATTCAATGGTCTTGTAGAAGTACATGAAACAGGAAAAATGAATGAATAAACAAACCTCATTAATTCTCTATAATGGTACTCATCTAAGCCAAAGCCAATGATTCTCATCTTCAGAGATGTAGTTCCCATATTCACATACTTTAAGCCCTGATGGTGTGCCTTCACTTCCTGCCCACTGTCGACTAGATCTCTTCTCATCTGAATGGTTGGCTCACTTCCTCATGTATCTTTAATGAAGTTATCAGCAGAACCCTTTGTCAGCATTCATCCCAGCTTGGCTTTCACTTATTGTCTTATTAGCATACCTAATTGTATTTGCAGGAAACACTGGTAGTTAAAACACTAAATCTGAGAGAATATCCCAACATCATTCTTGGTATTTAGCTTGTATCTACACCAAGTAAAATTGGGGGGGGGGGCGGGGCGGGGTGGAGTTCCTAATTCTTTCACTGGACTTGAGTAGCATGACAGAGCATGAGCTTTCTCTCCGGAGTCAGTGAAGACGCATAGTCAGAGCAAAGAGGAAGATGAGAGATGAGTCGCTGATACAGGCAACAGCAACAATTAGTTTACAACATAGTGATGAGGTGGTTTGGATGGCAATGGTCCCCATAGGCTCATATGTTTGCACACTTGGTCTCCAGTTAGTGGAACTGTTTGTGAGGGATTAGGAGGTGTGACCTTGTTGGAAGAGGTACATCACCAGGCTTTGAGGTTTCAAAAGCTCACTCTATTCCAAGTCAGTGCTATCTCTCTCTCTCTCTCTCTCTCTCTCTCTCTCTCTCTCTCTCTCTCTCTC
>JABTXL010008488.1:1145152-1158998 GCA_025134845.1 Neodon shergylaensis | reverse complement strand
AGCCTAGTGCTGGACTGGGTGTTTGATTGAGCATCCCACCAGCCTAGTGCTGGACTGGGTGTTTGACTGAGCATCCCTCCCCCAATCTAGGCTACTTAGCTAGACACCATCACTGCCATGCTGCTGTTGTTTTTAAAACCACTCCAGGTAGTTCTTGTGTGGCCAAATTTTCAAGCCAGTGTGCTGGGATATAAAAAAAAATTAAGAATTTTTTTTATAATACAATCTTTTCTCATTTTATACAGCTAATCCCCGTTCCCATTCCCTTCCCCTCCTCCCGCTTCCTCCACCTTTCCCCCACCTCCCCTCCCCATCCACCCCTCAAAAAGGGTAACACTTCCCATGGGGAGTCAACCAAGTCTGGCACTTCACTTCGAGACAAGTCCAAGGTCCTCGCCCCTATATCTAGGTTGAGCAAGGTATCCCTCCACAAAGAATGTTCCTAGATGCCAGTTCAAACACTAGGGATAAATCCTGGTCCCACTTCCAGTGGCCCCACAGACTGCTCAAGCCTCACAACTGTTTCCCACGTTCAGTGGGTCTAGTTTGGTCCTATGAAGGTTCGCCCGCTGTCAGTCCAGAGTCAGCGAGTTCTCACTAGCTCAGGTCAGCTGATTCTGTGGGTATCACCATCATGGTCTTGACCCCTTTGCTTATATTACACTCCTCCCTCTCTTGGACTGGTCTCCGGAAGCTGGACCCAGTGATTCACTGTAGATCTCTGTATCTGCTTCCATCAGTTGCTGGTTGGGGAAGGCCAATTCAGGTGTCCTCTCCATTGTTGCTTAGAGTCTTAGCTGGTTCATGAGAGCATCCCTATCGATGAGCTCTGGGTTTGATTGAGGGGCCCTGCCTTAAAGAAAAATGTGAAATATTCCCGATGTCAACCTTGGGCCTCCACACACAGGTGCACATGCACCCACATACGTATGTGCACCCACCACACACACAAATAAACAGAAGAGGAGGAGGGGAGGAAGATGAGGACATGGGGGATGACTGGTTCCTCCCAGGCTGCCGTGGGAGGGGGAGCAGTTTCCTTGAGAGATTCAGCCCACAGCCATCTCCTATCTGGCCACATAGTGTTTAAGTATCACTGGAGAGAAACAGCGTTCAGTTCACGGAAGTGTGCAGGTGAAGTTGGTGGTGTCCATTTACGCATTCTCAGTATCCTCCCCCCAAAGCTTTTTTAGGCACACGCCATTGGCGGTGTTAGCACCAAACTGTTCATTGCTATTTGGGTTTCCCAGCAGAGAAGGTGGCATGGTGGTCTACTCCACTTCTGTTTTTTTTTAACATAAAATATTTTTTTAAAAAAAGTAAAAATAATTAGTATTAATAAACATGTAAATGCTAAGCAGATTTGGGTATCATACACAAGGACAATATCCCAAGTATTAAAATAAATAATAATTAAAGCTGGGATGCCATGTAAATGTGCCCTAGCCTCTTTGCATCAACACTTTAGTCTTTGCAATCTTTCATCTCTCAGTTCGATTAAAATCTTTTCTCACTTCTAAACGTCACTTTTTTGCTGAGAATATCTTCCCACCACAGATCACCTGTTCTCAGTTCTTGCTTTTCTGTGGATTTCCATTTCAATCACAGATTTTTTTTCTGTGAATTTGGAGGAAATGAGCTGAAAAGAAATGAAACTGAAAACATGGCCACTGCTGGCAGGGTTGACAGAGTTTAACAGTTGAACAAGGCCAGTTTTATCACCTTGACTCTCTTTCTGAATTTCCTAGCACTTTCCTTTTCCTCCAGAGGCATTCAGGCTCTGGCATTTTTATGGGGAGGTCGCTTTAAAAGCTGCAATGGTTAGTTAATAGACAGTGGGAAGAGACTTTTGGGAGAGGGGCTGACACTTCATTCTAGCCCTTGGAAAGCTGAGACAGAATGGAGAGCTCAAGGCCAGCCTGATCTCTGTAGTGGAACCCTGCCTCAAAAAAAGACAAAGAACAAAAAGAAAAGGGGAAATTGGTACTGGACATGTAGTTCAGTAGTAGAGGGCTTGCCTGACATGCACAAGGACCTAGGTCTAAACCCCAGTTCTTAAAAATAAAAGTCAAAAATCGCAGGAGAGTAAGAGGAAGGGGGATGAGAAGCATCTACACCCTCCTCCATTCCTGTCTGCGGAAGGGGGTTGGGGAAGAGACCCATGGTGCTCAACCTGCTGAGTGTCACATACATCACCATGTCAGAACCTGACGTTTCTCTTCCACGTCCTAATTTCTATGGTTTTCCCCCCTCCGGTCAAAACTTATATGTGGTGGTGGCTCAGGGATTTATTGGGTGTTTGTTTGTTTGTTGTTGTTGTTTATTGTTACTGTCTTGTTTTGAGACGGGTCCCACATATCACAGGCTGGCCTCAAACTTACTGTGCAGCCAAAAACAACCTTGAATTCTTGATCCCTCTCTCTCTCCAGGTCTCACGTGCTGCGTTTACAGCCCTGTCCTTCCACACCTAGCTACCAGAATTTCTATTTCTACTTGTTTCTTGAGCCAAAAGGAAATCTAAGATAATCCCATGAAACAATACAAGTTGTGTGACTTTTCCTACTGAAGTCTTCCGCCAAGCTTGCTGCTCCAACTGAAGAGCAAGCGTCTATTAACGAGAAACTTCTATTTCTCTGGTTGGGGAGCATGGGCGTGTGGTGTCCTTGCGTGTGTGTGCGCATGCGTGTGGAAGCCAGAAATTAACACTGGGCATCTTCCTCAATCTCTCTTAGTTTGTGAGGTGGGGTCTCTGAACCTGGAGCTCAAGCATTCAGCTGAAGGGGCAGGTCAGCAAGCTCCAGCATCCTGCCCATCTCTGACACTGGGGTTGCAGATGCACAAAGCTGTGTCAGAGTGCTAGGGATCTGAACTCGGGTTTCATGCTTGCCCAGTAGGTGCTTTGCTGACTGAGCCCCCAGACCTCCGATTTTTATTTCTTTTAAAACATATCAACCAGAGCACTCCCCAAAAATCAATGAAGACAACACAAGGGAAAAAACGGACCTGAGAAAAGTAAGTTTGGGGAGCATTTTGTTAGTTGCTTATTTTGTTATTATGTCCCTGTTTGTGTCATAAGCTTGAGTTACAACGGCACTTCTCAAATGACTTCGGGAAATGGGAAAAAAATATTTACCCACATGAATATTCCTGGGAATATTTTCCACAGCTGTGAACATGTACCTACGGCTTGCTACATCAACAGCCTTATTTGTGCTTTCAAACGTGTCTAATTTCGCTTTTAAAATACAGCATTTTTCTGGTTTTGGAAAAATGTCTTTAAAAGCAGGAACAAGCCCTTCTCTTCAGTGGAGCACATGAAAGGCTTCTCTGTCGCCTCCTCTCCTGGAATGGTAACAGGCTGACCCTAATTTCGCTCCTCTAAATAGGGTAACGGTGGTTTGAGCAGGAAATCTAAATCTGGCCTTCGAGGTAGCCCAGTGATTTTCCAGGTCAAGGCAGAGGAAGAAAGCAAAGTTAGGAAGCTTTGTAGTCCTCTCCCAGGTACCAACAGTCTCCGCCGCTCGCTGGGAGACGTCTGCCACCTAGTGGGACATAGAGGCCACTGACGCTGCTTGTAACCCTAACCGTGTGGAAAAACCACATTGGACCCCATAAACATGTACAGTGACTGTGTGTTATTTTAAAATAATAAGTTGAAAATGTAAGCATTTCTGCAGACAAATATAGCAAAGTTTCACGGTCCAAAGATTCTGTTAGTGCCGGGTAGATTAATACAATAAATAGTACACTACCAGGTGCTGGTGACATTCAATAAGGCAAGAAATAAAATGTTCCTCTCTCCTTAATGGAAACTGCGCGCTACCACCACGTACAAGAAGTCGCCTCGTAAAACAGTGTCGTGTAAAGTGGAGTGCTTTTATTTAACAACCCTCTCATGTTGATAGCAACCTGTGTGTCCTGGGTGTTTTTTTTCCTCTACAGTGAGTGTGAAGTATTCTTAGCCTGTGTCTCCATGATGAAAGTCACACAGCACGTCGTAAGCGCCGGTGCAAAGAGCATCTTCTAACTCGTTACATCCATGTAACAGCTCATTCGTAGTCTTTTGGAAATAACGAATGGAGTCGTGTGAAACCGATACGACTGAGCCAGAGCCCAGGCTGACTCTTCCCTTTCGTCATTTGTCACATTTCTTCCGGGTTACACTAACTAATTGCTATTAAAGAGGTACAGGCACCATGTATATTCAATAGCGTAGCTCAGACCCTCCCCTTCACAACTCTAAGGTTACTTTCTAGCTGTGGCTCTAATAGATGGGTTGTGGGCAGGGGTGCCATTTCCCTCTCTTCTTGGCTTCTTCTACCTGGATACTGTCTATTGAAGGCTGTCTGCTGTGAAACCACACGGCCACACATCAGTGACACTTGGGGAGCTGGACATTCAGAGGATAAAATCTGTTGTTTATGGTAAACAAATGAAAGTAACCTCCTCTTCTGGGTATGGAGCTTCGCGCCACCTGGCACCAGAAACTTCACCCCGAGGCACAGAGTACCAAGCTAGAGATAGCTGGGGGGGGGGGGGGGGATTCAGCCTCTCTACTTTCCCTTCATCTCATCTCCAGCCATGAGCTAGCATTGCCTTCCCTGTGATGCTTAAATGTGGAAACAGAAGTCATTTTCAGTGAAAGGCTTCTCTGTCTTTGGGAACACCCACATTGCCTGTAGAGTAGACTCCAGGGGTCCTAGAGAAGTGGCCAGAGTTCTCTCAATGTCACAGAGGGAAAGGGTGAGCCCAGTGGTTAGAAAGGAGACAGGTTGCCAGGTTCCAGTCCTATGTCTTCCCAACCAAGTCCATTCCAAGCATGCACAGTGGCTGGAATCAGATCCATGAAGACTGGTACTAACGGCCTCATGGCATTGACTGATATGGTCAGTGACTCAGAGGGGCCAAGAGTCCTGGCCGTGATGTGATGGGAGTTTTCTGATAGATATCAATCGCTTGCATGACAATGTCACACATGAGCATTCATGTGGGCACCTGCTTCAAGATGACAGATGGGCTGGGAGCTGCATGTCTTCAGGGGACACTTACAGTTGGTAGGATTCAAACTCATCTGCCCCGAGCCATGGCTATGCCTGCTTTGTAAAGACTATGTAATGAGATTAGTAGAAACTCGTTGGAAGACATGGATGTCGAGGGTGTGCCCGGAGTCTGGGACAGGCTTGGTTTGAAGGGTACTTCAGAATGCATCAAAGTCCCTGAACAAGAAGCCAAAGATAATGGCACTGGGATTTGTCTCTACTGCATGTACTGGCTTTTTGGGATCCTAGTCTGTTTGGATGCACACCTTCCTAGGCCTGGATGGATGGGAGAGGGCCTTGGACTTCCCACAGGGCAGAGTACCCTGCCCTTCTTAGGACTGGAGGGGGAGGGAGGAGGATGAGTGGGGGAGTGGGAGGGAAATGGGAGGAGGGGAGGAAGCAGAAATTTTGAATGGTATTATTTATAAAGCAATAAAAAAATCTCTGAACAATTCCACCCCAGCTACACAAACCACTTGCTCATTATTGTTGTCTTTGTGGAAGTCAATTCAAAGCAGGACAATAACAAACAGAGAATAAGCAAATAAAAAGGTTGTTTCCAATATTGCAAACCATAGTTGGTTTTCTTACTCTTTGGGGGGCCTGCCACCCAGCTCCCAAATAAACACATGGAGATTTATTCTCTCTCTCTCTCTCTCTCTCTCTCTCTCTCTCTTTTGTTTGTTTGTTTGTTTTTCGAGACAGGGTTTCTCTGTAGCTTTGGTGCCTGTCCCGGAACTAGCTCTTGTAGACCAGGCTGGCCTCAAACTCCCAGAGATTCGCCTGCCTCTGCCTCCCAAGTGCTGGGATTAAAGGCGTGTGCCACCACCGCCCGGCTGGAGATTTATTCTTATTTATGAATATCTGGCCTTGGCTTGGCTTGTTTCTAACCAGCTTTTCTAACTTTAATTATCCTGTTTCTCTTTAACTGTATTTTGCCTCTGGCCTTTTTACCTTTCTTTATTCTATATATCTTTCTTCCCTTCTTACTCCTTGGCTGGTTGTGTGGCTGGGTAGCCGGCCCCCGGCATCCTCCTCTTCTCCTTTTCTCACTCCTCTCCCTTTTCTTTCTTTATTTTGAGCCTAGATTTCTCCTCCTACTTATTCCCTCTGCCTGGAAGCACTGCCTATTTCTCTCTCCTGCCTAGCTCTTGGCTGTTCAGTTCTTTATTAGACCAATCAGATGTTTTAGACAGGAAAAGTAACACAGCTTTACAGAGTTAAACAAATACAACATAAAAGAATGCAACACATCTTTGCATCATTAAACAAATGTTCCACAACGTAAAAGAATGTAACACATCTTAAACTGACATTCCGTAACAGTAAAGTTTGTGTGAAGAAAAACCAAAGTGAGGGGGAATACAAAGCAGTTGGTGGGGACAGCTGTATGGCACCATGAGCATTCTAAATGGGAAAGTCTCTGTGACCCATGGGGATGTAGATTTTAATGTCTCTAAATTAACTCTCTTTTAAAAATGACCTTCTTCCTGGAGATGGAGAGGCTACCCAGGGAATGGGCTGGCAGCAGTGCAGGGGCAGGGAGACTATCCTACTGCAACAGAAATGTTTGTCTGAAACAGGCCTTCACCCTCTGTTTCCAAAGACGAAACCCCAGAGTAAAGACATCTGGATCTTGTTTAAGGAATATCACCAAGGAACCGCTGCTACTGCAGAACTAGGAAGCAGGAAAGGAGAACCGAACAGCTAAGAGCCCTCCTGAAGCCCTGTCTGTGTCTTCCATGACCACCCTCCAATGGGTTCACTTCCCACAGCCCTGTACATTGGCCTGACCTCCTTCATACCCTTCCTGTGGCCACTGCCCCGCCTGTATCCTCCACTCAACATTAGCAAGCCTTGTGCCCATCCATCTCTAGGCTCGTTTCATTTTTATGAGTCAGATTCTATACTTATATCTAATTTCCATTAGAAAATTTCTTAATTACTTATTCGCAGACTTGCTGGTTTCACACAGTTTGAAGATAAAAACACTCCCCACCAAGATGCACCATGCTAACCCTGCAATCTTGGAGTCTTCTTGGTCCTGGAAACCCCTTGGGCCATGACCCTCACTCATAATGTAGACTGAGTACCATGTGAAGCATGGCCTGTGCCCAAATGTGAGCTACCATAGCTGCTCAGGGAAGGCAGAAGATTAGAAAGACTGCAGAGCCAGGTGTGAAAAGCATTGTTTGAACCACTGTCAACGGTATGACAATAAAAAATGTATTATTCATAAATTCTTCCCAAAATGAGTGTCCTTAGTTCTGTCAACTGTCTACCAGATGGGAGTCTCGATTGAGGGATTGCTCAGATCAGACTGGTCTGTGGGCGATTGTCTTCACCATTGGTTGTAGGAAGGAACAGCCCGGATGGTTCCAGTTGTCCTACCCTGACTTCTCTCCTGTAAGGAGAAATAACCCTTTCCTCCCTTTGTTGCTTTGATTCGGAGTGTTTTGTCCCAGCAATAGAGAAGAAACTAGGACGATTAGGAAACAAGCCATTTTACAAACAGACAGATACCTTTAATACAAATGAGCAGTAACTATGTAGCGAAGTCAGAAATAAGCTGTCTTCAGGGAGAGGCCTTTCTCCCAAAAGATACAAGATGCACAGGTAAATCAGTGACACTTTGCACATGTTCAGTGGGGGGCACTTTAATTTCATAACGAGCTGTGAATATTTTCATCGTTTTCATCAGCTTGAAATTCCAAAGACATTAACAGGATAATTCATTTTCATAATTGTCATGAGTTAAAAAGGAATGATTCCTGTACCATAATATTGTCCTTCTATGTATTCAAAAGTACAACATCCCTGAAGATAAAGGAGAGCGTCCTCCTCTCCTCACAGAGTATAAAAATGCTGACACTACAGCAGGCGTTGGCAATACAAACCAAACTGCACTGTAGAATAAGTTTCATGAACACAAATCCATCTTTTCTCTTTGGTTCAAAAAATACAAGAGGTAGGCTAAAATCAAAGATTCCCATTTCACTGGATTTTTCAGAAAGTAATTATAACAGAAATGATCAGAAACCAAGTGAGTCTATGGACTAAATCTTAAAATGTAAAAATATGTGATTTTTTTGAGGCAAGGATTCTCTGGGTAGCCATGGCTGTCCTGGAACTAACTCTCTCTATAGACCAGTCTAGCCTTGAACTCAGAGATCCACCCACCTCTGGTGTGTGCCACCACCGCATAGCTAAAAATATCAAATATCTTCTTATATAAGAAATAACATTTTTCTAAGCTCTAATAAAACAAATCCTAAGAGAGAGTTGACTACAAAATCAGCTTTAGTGGAAGTTGTGAGTGCTGTCATATTACAGATTTCCTGGCCTCATCCTGAACCTTGAGGCAAGTGAAAAGGCGGATGGGCACATATGCTTACAGACTGTGCTTCTCATTCACATACAGAAGATGGATATATAGTACTGTTGGAACATGCTGGTGTCTTAGCTTCACTCCACCCCTTCTGGGAAGCACAGGTTCCACAGACTTCCATAAGAGTGGGACGAAGGTGTCATTTACCTGAAATCAACACTTGAGTCATGAAAAGAACAATTTCAGATTTCTATGAAGGTCCCAGGGAGCCTTCTTGATTTAGAGAATTTGATTCAAAGAGTTTAAAAAAAAATGAACAAAACCAAGACACCCTCTGGAAAATGGTACAAGTCAACAGTTTTGTTCACTGATGCTTTAGAAAGCAATGGGGGAACACATAGGGTCTACCAAATAACTTGAATCAGTAATTTAACAACAGATGACAATCAATTTTTAAAACTGGGGACCAAATAGCAATGCAAGTAGAACAGAAAGAGTGTATACTGTAATAAATATTATCTCACTGCCCCACTATACACAAATTTGGCTACTATAATTCATTCTTATTCTGCTTACAAATGAGGATATAAACTGTGCAAAGTTGATTTTAAATACGGTGATTTTTTTCTACTAATGTTCCTATAGGGGAATTTTACATCTATAAAGACTTCCAAAATATATATAACAATTTAAGTGCCAAGGCTTTCTGATTACTTTGTTTAAAAAAAATGGGCATAAACAAATTGACATAAACCTGAACCAATTAGAACAAAGATTGGTGATTTATAATTCTACTACACCAAATGATTTCATCTTAAGCAAGTACATTTTCAGACTTAGGGTGCAAGGCACAGGTCTTTATCAGCAAACATAAAGTACAATTTTGTGGCTTCTGCAACACTTCTTGAACCTATGATTTTGAGCATTACTGAGGACACAAAACCGAGCCCAAACGCTTGAAGTGGCTGCAGATTCTTTTCCCTTTGGCTGGGGGAACAACAGCTTCTTTCACAATGGATTTGCTGCCGCCCCAGAAGTCAGCAGAGAGCGCTAACAGCTTTGGTCATCATGGGAAAGAAGACTTGGCCGTGTCACTTCTGAGCTACTCCTAGTGTCTGTTTCATATTTTCATACACCACATAGCTGATGCCAACGGCGGGGAGCACCTTCATGAAGTTTGGGGTGATGCCTCTGTAGAGTCCTGGCACTCCTTCTTTGGAGATGATTCGCTGAAAAAGGCCAACCATGCTCAGCTGCGGGGCCCCTTCCACCATGGCTAGCAGACAGACAGACAAACCAACAAAAAAGATAAATAAAAGGCGGGAACCAGGCTAATCCAATATTCAAGCATGCCTCATTGTTATCACAGCAGACGACTGGGGATTCAGAATGGTGTCTAGAATACAATGGACCGATAAAAATCAATTTCGAAAACAACCTTCCTGATGTTGTTTACCCACCAGTGAGGGCAAAGCTCTTTAGGAACTGCTGTGCTAGGTACTAGATTAATTACTTGCCATGCTAACCCTTCAGGATAAAAATGTACATTTCATAACTGAGGAATTAGAACGTTGGACAGATAATGAGCCTTGTCCTGAAACCCTAGTTAGCTAGCTGGTAGCAAAACCAAAAAGCTGTGGCTGGTGCGCGAGCCCGACACTTTTAATTAAAACCACATCATTCTATCACAGCACTCTCCCCAAGCACTGGCTAGAATGCTTACATTTTAGATAATAGGGGAGGGAGGAGTTGGAGAAGTTTAGAAAGGATATAGAGACCTGGGCCTTGTAATTATCTCATGAGGGGAGAGATGAAGAAAAGAGGAGAGAAAGAGAGGGGGTGGAGGAGGAAGAGGGAGACGAGGAAGCGCTTTATTGCTGGTACAACAAAGGACAAAGGCAGGGATGGGCATGGGGGAAGGACCATGGTGGTTTTTAGATGTGATGATTTCCTATAGGGTACTAAGGGGCTGGAGATGCCCACATTGTTGAGTAGTTGTTTCCTTCAAATTGAAGCATTCCATTTGAAACCTAGACCACTCCTAAGACAAGGAAGCCCAGCTCAATCAGCTTCTGAAACTAGAATTCCCAGAAGTCCTCCCCTCTTCCCAAGGCTATAAGAGCAGTTATAACTACTGCGGACAAGAGGTTCCAGCACAGGTTTCTTGCAGGTTATCCAGGGAGATCTGGGGATTCGGCTTCTGTGGGTGATCACATGCACAGGTTGCAGGGGTGGGGTGGGGCATTGGTTGCATGGGTGGGGTGGGGTGTTGGTGGTGCAGCTGCCTTTGAGCCACTCAAGCCCCTGTGTATAGCCATCACCCACACTCCAGTCAGAACCCCAGCAAACTCACTGACGTACAACACTAGCCATGGGTGGACCTGTTCCTTTGGTCTGTCCTTGCCCTATCAAGGGGAACAGACAGATGTCAACTCACCCCAGCCTCCACAGGGAAAGTCACACACTGCATAGTGGGGGTAGGGAACAGAGATGGAGCTAACACGGAGGCAAGATATGATTGCTAGCCAGGCGGTGGTGGCGCACGCCTTTAATCCCAGCACTTGGGAGGCAGAGGCAGACGGATCTCTGTGAGTTCAAGACCAGCCTGGTCTACAAGAGCTAGTTCCTGGACAGGGTCCAAAACCACAGAGAAACCCTGTCTCGAAAAAGCAAAAAAAAAAAAAAAAAGATATGATTGCTAAAGACCTCGGAATTCCCGCCGAGAACTTGGGGATTGACACTGGAAACTCTGAGGAGTTACAAAAATGTCTGAAGAGATAAGAGATGAGTGGGCCTTGATGGAAAATGGCAGATCTTGGCAGCTGTGCTGGTCAGGACTGGAGCTAAGAGGAAGGGAGGCTCATCGCGCAGCAGGGTAAACCCCTGAGTGGCTCTGAACTCCAGCTCCACTGCCTGTCACGTGCGTGCGTAACCTTACAGACATTCCTTAACTGACTTTGCCTGCTAGTCATTTGTCAAATGTGGATGATGTTAGTATCGAGCTCCCAAAATGGTCATAATGAGAGACTGTGCACACTTAGTTTGCTATTTTATTTTGCATTCCTCTCTGCAGCCATGATTGCCCCTCAGCCCCTCAAATACGCCACTCTGTGGGCCTGTTGCCAGCTAGCTCCCACTGCATTCCTGGGCTTCGTCTGGACGTAGGCTAGACCCCATGCCATGAGGTGTTTCAGAGGGCTGTCTTCTGGTTGGATCCATGTGTTTCTCACTTTACAGTGACCTGATTCACACCTGACTTGTTGCAGTCTCTAACCCAAGCACCCATCTGACAGTGTGCCTGGTCCCAGTGATGGCCCAAACAACATGTTGACAAGTGACTGTCTGGTTGAAGGAGTGGTTGGGAATGGGTCCACGGCTGCCCAGTACTCATAAGAGAAAGTACAGTCGATGAAGGTGGACCAGGGATAAAGAAGAACAGAAAAGAAAAACAAAGAGTGTTGCATGCTTTCAAAGGGTAGGTAGCCAGAAAACAACAAGAAGACAGTAGTCACTGAGTGACAGGAGAGTCAGGCTAGTGCAACCGAGCAGCCAACGGAGAGAGTGCTATAGAGAGAAGGCTCACTGCCAAGCTTAGGGTCTGAACAGCAAACGCCAAATCCTTTACACATACTATTACTAATTCTTTTCATCTCTATTAAAATGAAAAGGGGGGGGTGGGACAAAGACCTGAGCCCAAATCTGCTAGATGTCAAATATGGATTATTTCTGTAAAGAAGGAGCAATAACAGACACACAGAGAGAGAGGGGGAGGGAGGGAAGGAGGGAGGGAGGGAGGGAGGGAGGGAGGGAGGGAAGGATCTGAGTGTGTGAGTGACATGAAATGTCACCACAGCCATCCTGGACCCAGACTCACCTTGTGCCTGCATGCGAGTCCTCACCAAAGCCAGGGGGTAACTGGCCAGCTGCCCGCAGGTGCTGGACAGAGCCCCACAGCTCAGCAGAACCACCACACCAGGGTTGACAGAGTCTTTGGCAAAGTTATCCAGCCAATAAGTCTTCAAAAGCTGCCCCCAAGACAAAGAAAACAATCAACAAAGGATATACTCAGGCATCGCTAGCTCAACATTATCGTCTTCAGGGCTGTTTTCATGTAGTCAACTCTAAAAGTAAAATATTTTAAGCAGAATATACATGCTAATACATAAAAGCCCTACGTACCTAGTTGTGCTGGTTTCAATGAGAATGCCCCTGTGGTGGTTTGAGTAGGGATGGCCCCCATAGACTTGTGTGTTAGAATGCTTGGCCCCCAGGGAGTGGCACTATTGGGAGGTGTGGCCTTGAGCTGGAAGAAGTGTGTCACTGTTGGTGGTGGGCTCGGAGATCTCAGAAGCTCGTTAGTCTCCTTCTACGCCTGTGTATCAAATGTAGAACTCTCAGCTCCTTCTCTAGCACTGTGTCTGCCTCACCAAACCCTTGGGTTCTTAAAAGTCCCAAGTCCTTCTTTCAACCCAGTATCTAATGCAATGGCTTGAATATGGTGTGTGTTCAGTACATGTTTCTCAGATTCCTAAGGTATTAAGTGACCCATCTGGCAGGGATGACCAAGTTTGTTGACCTGAGTGGCAGGTGGTTTGTATTCACATATTGCCTGAGCTGTCTGAGTTATCTTGAGCTCAAGTCTCCACAGGCAAGCTTCACTTTATAGACTGAGCTGCCTTCCCCAGCCCCTACCTCCAGCCCTAGGGGCTGTTAAATGACAAGGGACAAAGCTGTGGGATCCACATCACTCCCCTGGCTTCATCAGTGCCAGGTGGTAGTAATTCTAATAAATTTCTGCTTATTTTTCTCTGTGTCTCCCCATCCCTCCGGCCATCTTCTAAGCTGCATTTGAGCACAGACTCTTCATTAACAAAAGTAAATATGCAAGGAAACCTAATACAAAAAAAGAGAGGCTCAAAACACTTGTGATCTCACAATCGGGGTGCTGGAAAGATGGAAGAACACCCCTGTGGACAGTCCAGTCACAAACAGTTCCACTGGCCACTGGCCAGCCACCTTGCCGACTACCTACCCTGAAGCCTGAAGCATGCTGTGCCCTCACTCACCTCATACACAGCGAGATCGATGCCTGCATAAGGAATGATGCCCAGTAAGTTGGGAACATAGCCTTTGTAGAAAGCCCCAAAGCCTTCCTGTTTCAAAATCTTCTTGGCACATCCATATATTCCAGAGTATTGTCCGGTTTTGGCTACCGCTAGCCGGGTTTTCAGAACCTAGAGACCAAAGAATGCAACACAATTTAACTCACATTTAACATGGGACAATTCAAAAGTATTGATTTCATGAAGCCCTAGCAAATTCTCTCGAGAGAGAGAATTCCAGTTCATTGATAGATTCTCCCTCATGTGTTACTTCCACTGAGAAGCTAAAAGGGCCAGTTATTTCAAAGAGAGTCTGAAGGAGGGCTTTGCAGATAGATAGATAGATAGATAGATAGATAGATAGATAGATAGATAGA
>JABTXL010008488.1:1108496-1135832 GCA_025134845.1 Neodon shergylaensis | reverse complement strand
GGGTGGTGCATGTGTCCACGGGTGGTGCATGTGTCCACGGGTGGTGCTCTGTTGTGCAGCACACAGCTGAGTGTCGGTGCATTTGCAGCTCTTGGGCTGAGAATCTGCTTTATCCCTAATGCTGTCAAAGGAAATACAAGAAAAATTATTTTTGGCCTTAAATGAGAGAAGATAAAATCTACACTTTGCTAAGAGTTTGTCAGTTTTCTTTGCCTTTTCAAAGAATTAATTCTTTGTTTCGTTACGACACAAAAATTCCCCATGAACTATTGCATGGAAACTGGGGGTGATTACACATTTGAAAGATTTTGCACTGGTGAAGTGAGTTTTGTTTCAAAGATGTAAGAAGCAGGCTGGACAGAAGACTCGGGAGTTAAAAGCACTGGCTGCTCTTGCAAAGGCTCTGAGTTCAATCCAGCACCTACATGGCGGCTCACAATCGTATGTAACTGCAGTTCCAGGGAATCTGATGCCCTGTTCTTGCCTCCATAGGCACTGCATGCACACAGAACACACACATACACACACACATACACACACGCGTGCACATGCCAGCAAAACATCCATACACATAAAATAATGTTTTAAAAGAACTGTTCAACACACACAAGCAAATAAAGTAATTCAGCACATAATAGAACTAGAACCAAGGACAGAAATCACATGATCATCTCAATAGATACAGGAAAAAAAAGTAGTTTGATAAATTTTATATCTCTCTATGTTAAAAGTCCTGAAAAAGCCAGTGGCAGAAGGGTCATATGTCAACACGATAAAAGCTACATGTGAAAAACATAGCTATATGCTGAATGGGGTAAAATGAAAGAATTGCCTCTAAAATTTGGAGCAGTCTAAGGTGTCCAATATTTCCACTCTTGTTTAATACATAAAATGTCTGAAGCCTTAGGATGAGTCATAAGACAAAAGAAAGAAATCAAAGAGATACAAATAAAAAAGGGAACAGATCAAATTACCCTTGTTTTCAGATAATAAGATCCTATATTTAAGAGACCCTAACGATTCTAGCAGAAAACTCTTAGGTCTGGGGACACTTTTAATGGATTAGTGGGATACAAAACTGGCATGTAAAAGACAGCAGCTTTTCTACAGACCAATAACAAGCATACTCAGAAGGAAAACCATTTTGTTCACAGCAGCCGCAACTGAATAAATAATAACTATTAGGAACAAGCCTAATCAGAAAGTGAAAAATCTTCCTAATGAAAGTTGTAAATATAAAATACTAGAAAAAGAAACAGATAACAGTAAAAGATGGAGAGAGCTTCTAAGCTTGGGGATTGATTGACAGAATTACTATTGCTCAAATCACCATATTACTAAAAACAATCTATGGATTCAGTGTAATCCCTTTGCAAAACTCTAATGACATTCCTCCCAGAACTTGAGGAAACAATCTTAAAATTCATATAAAAGCACAGAAGACCCCAAATAGCTAAACTGATTCTGAGCAGAGTAATGCTGGAGGTACCTCCATAACATGATTTTAATTATACTACGAAGCCATAGCAACAACAGTAGCAGAGGACTAACTCAAACACAGATGCTTAAATCAAGGCACTAGAGCAGAGTGCCCAGAAATAAACCCACTTGACCACAGACGCCTGATTCTTCTCAAAAGGCCACCTCCTCAACACAATAAATAAATGAGAGAGAATTAAACACCCTCCATAAAAACCTCCACAAATAGTCTAATCATTAAGTGGCCAAATGAGTTGTACAGTTCTCAAGAGAGGCATAAATGGATGGTAAACATGTGAAAATTGTTAAACGTCCCTAGCCATCGGAAAAAAAGAATTAAAAGTGCTCTGATGTCCCACCTGACCCCATTCCAATTGGCTCACATCCAGAAAGCAGGAACAGCGGGTGCAGGAGGGAAAGGGAAACTTTACACTACTGATGAGAGTGGAAATTAGTGCAGCCACTGTGGAAATCAGCACGGAGATTCCTCCAGAAACCACAACTAGAACCGGCACATGAGCCTCTACCATCCCACTTCTGGGAATGTACACCAAGGACTCTAAGCATGTACACCTCAGAGGTACATGTGTCTACTGCTGCTCTACTCACAGCTGTCAAGACATGGAATCAGCCTAGATGCCCATCAACAGACGAAGGGGCACACACACACACACACACCAGAACCGACCACCATAAAAAAGAAATTCTGTCGTTTGCAGGGAAGTGGATGGAACTGGAGATAGTCGTGATAAGAAGTACGGCAGGCTCAGAAAAACAAATATTATAAGTTTTCTTTCATGTAGAATCAAAGTCCATTTTAAAGATGTAAGTAGAAGGGGCGCTATTTGGGTGAAGGAGGCCAGCGGGAGGGAATCGGGATGAGAGCAGATGGGAGAGAGACGAATGTGACTGAGGCACACTGTAGGAAGATGCCAGAGCAAAGCTGGTCACCTTACAGAGTTAACACATGCTAATACTAAAAAAAAAAAAAAAAAAAAAAAACAAGAAAGAAACCAAAACCAACTTGATTTAAAAACCATTAGCCTGAGGTTGGGGAGATAGTTCAGTGGTTAAAAGCACCCTGTTCTTCCAGAGGACCTGGGTTCAGGACCCAGCCCACACCAGGTGGCTCACAGCCCTCTGTTACTGAACAGCATTGCTGGCTGGTCAGAGGTCGCAGCCTCCCGGTGGCCTAGCAGCAGCTTATCTCAACAGCTCAACCACAGGGAACCCCTCCCTGCTTCCTGCTTTCTACCTGCCCATATCTGGAGAATGTCCCGGGCCAGGAGGACTAGCTTTATATAAAAGCTGTCTCTAAACCAGCCGCCTGATTTATCTTTAGCTTGACCTCTGGCACAGATCCCTGCTGAGACTTGTGCTAGGGGCTCTGCCATAGGACCCTGCTGCCACACAGTAGGCCTTGTGAGAGGAGTGTGCCACTTAATGCAAATTAGGATTTGTCTACAAATTCCACATAGTCCTTATACTCTAGGATGAAATTGAGCCGAGTCACTGAAATCTGTCTCCCGGAGGGCTGTCTCCATTCATGCTCACGGACTGACAAAGCTTTCCGTCCCCCATCTGCCTCTTTCCCCTCTCGGCCTGGTCCAGGGGACCTGACACCTTTCTGTACTCCACAGGCACAAGATATGCAAGTGACACACACACACAGAGGCAGACAAAACACCAATTACACATAAAATAAAGTAAATGTTTAAAGCAACACCAAAACCCCTTAGCTCCTATCTCCAGACACAAGAATCCCTGCTGTCCCCGTGCTCCCGAAGCCTTGGAACAACCAGCTAGTCCAGTTTAAGCACCCCTCTGCCATCCCTGCACTGCAGATAGTGTGTTGACATAGGAACAAAATGGGAACGGAGGAGGGAAAGACAGTAGGTGAAGGTAATGAGGTACACTGAGACGCAGGCAGACAGTCGGAAGGGCCCTTAGAGACCAGCATGGAAGACGAGATGTTAAAGAAGTTTGACGGAGAGCTCACCTTTGGAGAATCAGCTCTGCTTGCTTTTCAGAAATATGCAAACCTAGCATCTGGAGAGACTGGACAATTTCGGAAGGCTCGATTTTCCCTTCAAACAATGAAAACAGTGTCAGGTTAGGCTTGGAATCTGAGAACACTTCTGAACCATGCCAGCGAAGCTAAGCATTCAGGCAAGCCAGCGATCTTCTTAAATGCTTAAATGCTTATTGAGCTTATATGCTCAAATTGTTCACAAATACCTTAAAATGCACACATACTACTTGATTCATAAGCCTAGTGGATAAATAGTGATATTCCTCCAAGTGTAGGCCAAAAGCATGGCCTTGCTGGGTGATGAGAGTGAGGAGCAGTAGGAGGGGGATCTAAATCCTGATTGTCTACAAGACAAACGCCATTAAACCAGGCACTGCTCATTTTAAAGTGCCCATATCCGCATTTTAATAAGTAAAGGGGCATTTAATTAATGAGGAGTCACATGTGACCAAGTAAAAGAGAGCAAGAAATAAGGAATTGAACCAAAGAACACAGACTTCTGAGAAATCTCAGTGAAAAAAAAGACAATGAGGAGAGAAAAGCAATGGAAGAGAGAGAAAAATAATACAAGGGGAGTCTGAAGACTCTGCAGATGGAACAAATTAGGGAAAAGCAGAAGAGAGGAAACAACACACCATGAACACAAGCGCCCCGCTTTCCCCTAAAGGGGCTCACACACTTGTGAGGCCTGACAGGGCTGGGACCGTGCACAGTAAGAGGTTCTGCAACCACACAGTGTGGACTGCAAGCTCCTCAGGGAAAAGGGACACACAAGGGACAGGGGGAAGGAAGACATCCTCTCAGTGAGGAACCTAAAGAAGTGACAGGATGCTGAAGGAAACCTTTCACTCAGAGAAAGGACAATGGCAGGAGACTCTGGACAATGTTGGGGGGCGGGGCAGAGGGGACATCATTTCAGCAGTGAAGTGCTTCGTATCCCTCCCAGCAATCTCCTAGGCCTTCTTCTTCTTCTTCTTCTTCTTCTTCTTCTTCTTCTTCTTCTTCTTCTTCTTCTTCTTCTTCTTCTTCTTCTTCTTCTTCTTCTTCTTCTTCTTCTTCTTCTCCTCCTCCTCCTCCTCCTCCTCCTCCTCCTCCTCCTCCTCTTCCTTCTTTCTCTTTCTGTCTCTCTCTCTCTCTCTCTCTCTCTCTCTCTCCTCTCTCTCTTTCTCTTTTATCTTCTTATTTTGAGTACCCATAAGTCTTTATTCTCCCAGGGAAGAAGGGAAGGGAAAGTCAGCACTGTTACAAAATGATTATACAATAGGAATATAAGTACTCAGGTATACTAAAAATCAACCATGAAATAAACACCCCAGTGGTGGGGCCACCAAAGCCCAAGGGGGCTCAGTCTCCTGCAGTTCAGGACAGAGTAGGAATCAGGGAAAGGACAGACTCCCCCCACCCATAAATTCAAGACTTCTCACAAAGCTTTAGTTTCTAGCAGTAAACATAGAGTTACATCTGTACGCCTCCTAGTAACAATCTCGTGGCCACTTTGACAAGCTTCTTGTACTGGTATTAAGTTCCTGAGTGACCTGACTTATACATTCATATTTCCTTTTCTGGTCTTCAGACAGAAGACCCCACAATTGCTTCTCTTTACCTAAGGGTTATAGATTAAGTTGGTTTAATCCATCCAAAGAAATGGTCTCGCCAGGGGGAAGTGGCTCACCTGCGATCCCTGCATTGAGAAGGCGAAAGCAGAAGGATAGCCAAGAATCTGAGGCTAACCTGGGCTACACGCACTCTTAAAAGACTCAGTGGTCCACTGCACAGCGGCTGTGTTCTGTAAAGTTACTGCAGACACTGAATTAGCAAACGCGAAACCACTGATCCTGCAGGGGATTTGGGTGCAGGTTCCTGAGAGACTCTATCACAGCATTGTCATCCACTGACCTAAGGTTGCCTCGTGTTTGTCCACACACCTCATGACTGTGTGCTGTTCATTCACTGACATTGAACCCTTGGAAAATGGTTCTAAGAAATCTGCATTCTGCATGGCACACACCATGGCACTCTTGGACTTGGACTAGCACCATGTATGGGGAACATTTTATAAAGTAAAATTATCCACCAAACAATGTACAAAGATGCAAACAAAATGCACAAAACAGATCTTGAAAGAGACAGTTGCTTACAGTCTGAGAGTTAAAATAAAGAAGAATGTCACCTTATGTTTCAAGAATCAAGAATATCGCCGGGCGGTGGTGGCGCACGCCTTTAATCCCAGCACTCGGAAGGCAGAGGTAGGCGGATCTCTGTGAGTTCGAGACCAGCCTGGTCTACAAGAGCTAGTTCCAGGACAGGCTCCAAAACCACAGAGAAACCCTGTCTCGAAAAACCAAAAAAAAAAAAAAAAAAAAGAATCAAGAATATCACTTTATCCTTATTATGTCTTAACTAAAAATATCTATGTTCAATGATTCAAAGTTTTTGCTCTTCTCTGCATGGCCATGAACAACTGGAATACACATCTTTGGATTAATTCTGAGGCTAAATTTTAGCAAGTAGTAATATTCACCAGTACAAAATCCACAAATAATGAGAAAATAGACTACATATGTTTATGTTAAGGGATCCTTATAAACAAAAACATGAACCTATAATAGTAAATTGTTTGAAAATATATATGAAGTCATAAGTGGAGGGGGAGCTGTCTACATTTATGAAATATTTATTGCTAAAATTTCACCTCTATTTCCTACGGTTTGATTCTATTTTTCTGGAGTGGACAATTTATGTACTAGGTGGCTGATGTGGGATGTCCTTCTGTGTATGTGCTGCCTTAATTGGTTAATGAATAAAGCTGCTTTGGCCAATGGTAGAACAGAATATAGCCAGGCTGGAAGGGATATATAGAAAGAGTAGGTGAAGTCAGAGAGATGCCATTTAGCTGCCAAAGGAGAAAGACGCTAGGCTGGAAACTTACTGGTAAGCCACAGCCTCGTGGCCATACCCAGATTAAAAGAAATGGGTTAATTTAAGATGTAAGAGCTAGCTATAAAGACACTGAAGCTATTGGCCAAGCAGTGTCGTAATCAATATAGTTTCTATGTGATTATTCGGGTCTGGGCAGCCAGGAGACAAATGAGCAGTCTCCGTCTACAGGTGGCTGAGCACCTGTCACATAGCAGCTGGTCCTGAGATTGTTAACAAGGCACAGACAACACTGTCTCTGCAACTGGACTGCAGAGGATCCAGGTCAGCATAGAAGTTTACATGCAGGAAAGAGAGTTCATTTTAAAAAACTGGATTTAGCCAGGCAGTGGTGGCGCACGCCTTTAATCCCAGCACTCAGGAGGCAGAGGCAGGCGGATCTCTGGGAGTTCGAGGCCAGCCTGGTCTACAAGAGCTAGTTCCGGGACAGGCACCAAAGCTACAGAGAAACCCTGTCTCAAAAAAACAAAAAAAATAAAAAAATAAAAAATAAAAATAAAAAACTGATTTGCCTGAGGATTGACCTCGGGCTTGAGGGCAATATACATAATGCAAGGTTTACTGGCGGCTACAGCCCCCACCTCCACCACACACTGAGCTCTTAGATGTTGTGAGTTATCAACAAAACCATCTATAAGGTTTGGTTATTTGAAGGAATTTGATTTTAAGTTAATGTTCAGTCTAAATCATTAGCTAGTACATTATAACTGTCGATCCAAATAAGATCTGTTGACTTTTTAAACGAAGTTTTATTTGAACACAACCATATAATTTACCTACATATTGTCTTTGGCTGAGACACAACCACAACTCAGACTACATAACCCACATAGTTAAAATATCTATAACCTAGATTTTTATTAAATGTTTTATACCAACCCTTGAAAAGAATGATACTTTTTTCAATCTATTATTCAACTTCTTTCTTGAATAATAAGTCTGTGAATTGAAGCATTCATTAGGAGTTGGGAAAGGTTTAGAGTTGCATTATAATCTTTTTGAATTCATTCTTCCTGTCAATGGTTGCCTCTGGACATGGGTCTGGTGTTTTTCCACTGCTGATTTTCTTCCTAATTACCTGGGACTCTAGTCCCAAACTACTACTTTAAGCAAGGCAATGCCATCCTGGCCAGAAGGTACAGACTAATGCTGAGTTATTCTCATTTTTAGGATTAGGGATTATCTAAATTAATCTTTCAAAGAGATTATAAAATATAAGATGAATTTTCATTATTTTACAATACACAAGCCATGCCTGTATGTGGAAAAATAAATACCTCTTATTGGAAGAACAATAAATAATTATTATTTTAAACTACAACTTTAAGTGAAGTGAGCATGATCTCAATGGTTAATACTGTATGGCAATTTTTAATTCAACAGAAAAAAGCTACTATAAATTTTCTTCATGAAAAATATGGGCTCAAGGTTGGAGAGATGTCTCAGTGATTAAGAGCGTTCAGTGCTCTCACAGAGGACCCAAGTTCAGTCCCCAGCACACATGTTGGCTGGCTCAGAACTCCCTATAACTACATCTCCAGGGGGTCAGCAGGCATCTGTACTCATGTGCAATAACCCTGAGTGAGTGCACGCATGCACGCGCACACACATGTACAACTAAAAGGAAATAAAATCTTTTTTTAAAAAATGAATAAAAACATGAACTCTCTCAGCCGGGCGGTGGTGGCGCACGCCTTTAATCCCAGCACTCGGGAGGCAGAGGCAGGCAGATCTCTGTGAGTTCGAGACCAGCCTGGTCTACAGAGCTAGTTCCAGGACAGGCTCCAAAACCACAGAGAAACCCTGTCTCGAAAAACCAAAAAAAAAAAAAAAAAAACATGAACTCTCGATCACATTAACAAAATAAACCCTTACACAAACAACAGTCATCGGGAAAGATTATATCTTAGACGTGGAAAACGTAAAGGCAACTTTGCATAAGAAGTGACAATGGGACACACCATCATTATTCTTGTCCAAACTTTTAAATGCCAACTTCATTTTCTTCTCATGGTCTTTCAGGTATTTCATAAATTCTTCAAAATCCAGCTTTCCATCTTTGTTGATGTCACCAGTAACAAAAATTTTCTACAGAAAAGAGAGAGAGAGAGAGAGAGAGAAAGATCTTGTTAGCATGGGCTAAAGACTAACTGTGTATTGACTTCCAGTTTGGGCCAGCTGTGTTAGTATCCAATATGGCATAGCTCCGCAACCCTTCCTGTGGTTAAGATTCCCAGAGTTTCACAAGCAGCGGGTGGTGCCAATTTAATAATTACACGAAGACTAAGGCTTCTCTTTTGAATTGCCTTATAATTCCCTCTGTGGAAATAAAGGCAGAACCCAGGGCCATGTCTTCTGAGCTTGCTTCATCTGTGTTTTATATGGACCCAAAGACAGGGCTTCCCCTACAGGAAGCTCTGTAACGGAAAAGGGGAGATTTGGCATGTGAAGAGGTGGGCACAGGCTGGCGAGCCAGCAGCGGGATCCAGTGTGATTCTAGGGGAGACACAGCTGTCCTTAATGAATCCCAAATTGAAAATGGGAACCAAAATTAAGAGAACTGTCCCTTTGATTAATCATTGGGGGAGGGGAGGGACCGTTGGGGGGGGGCTTTTACCGATGCTATTGTGCAGCTCCCTGGACTATCACTGGAGACAGAGACGTCAAGCGTCTTCCCTCCAATCCTGACAGTTGTAAGGACAAGGTTTCCTGGCTGTAGGTGCTGAATCAATGTCTATTTTTATTTATGACCCTACCATGATCTGTTTGCATATTCAGTCTCTCCTACTTGTAGAATGACAAAAGAAAATTATCCCTTCGGATTTCTTATTTTTCTAATAAAAAAAAAGTATCTTTTGCACCTCACACTATACAATGTAAACCTCTATCTTAAAAAGATAATTGAATTCTCAGTCCATATGAATGATATTTCTTCTGCAGACATATGAGAACCCACACATTAGAAGTTCTTTGATGTGGCCTTTACCTGAGGAGAAACCCAGGAATTCTTTTAAAATAATGTTCCATGTGGTTGGTCCGGAGCCCTGGGAACGGCTCTCCCTTGGCTTTGATAAATGAATGTGCACCCATAATCAATGGACATGCTAAGCCTCACACCTTTTGCCAAAAAAGATTTGCAGGAAAATAAAATGTTGAAAAGGATTAAGTGGGTTTCAAAGAACTTAAGCTATTTATGATGAGATCCTGGATTCCTCCTAAAAGGTTAATTGGTATCAAATAAACAAATACACATTACATTTTGGAAGAAGAGGGATCAGGGTCCCAACATCGACCTCCATATGGGAGATTTCCAACTCTTGAAGTTGCCACCTCTAAGACACACCTCTTAGAAGTTCCAGCACCAGCCCCCAATAGAATCACGGGCTGAGTGCCAGGTCATTAAAAGGAACACCTTTGAGAAACGTTTATCCCAGTCACAGCAAAAGACAAAGAAACCACAGTGTAGTGATGGGCATATGGAATCAACTTCAAAAGACAGCTGGCCGACATACGGAAGCATAAAAGAAAGACTCCAACCGTCTGCACAGCTATTAGGATGTGGATGGGTCTTACTTAGGAACAGAAACAAAACAAAATTGCTCCCAACCGCCACTGAGCCCCCAAACACATGTGGAGTGAATGTTCTGGTCCTCTAAACCAAGGCACATCTTGGTCCCTTCTGCTGTGATGGTTTGAAGAAGGATGGCCTCCATATCCTCGTATATTGGATGCTTGGTCCACACTGTTTGGGAAGGGCTAGGAGGTGTGACCTTGTTGGAGGTGCATCCCTGAGGGTGGGCTTTGAGGTTTTAGGAGCCTATGTAATTCCCAGGTAGTTCTTTCTCCTGCCTCCAAATTTTGGATAAGATGTAAACTCTCAGCTACTTCTCCAGTTCCTGCCTATTTGCCTGCTGTCAGGCTCCCCACCACACTGGTCATAGTTTCACCCTCTGAGACTGTAAGCAAGTCCCCAACTAAATGCTTTTGTAACTTTTATGAATCACAGGGTCTCTTCACAGCAGTAGAAAAGTAACTAAGAGGTGCCAAAGCTACTAACCCAGGCCTCTGGCGACGGGAGAACACAGAACGAGTAGTCCCCATAAAACAGAACCGTAGCCAATAGCAAAAGCAATCAGAAGCTGGAAATTTTATTATAGCCACAAGGAAAACTGAGAAATACTCTTGAGGATATTAGCTGCAAGGATGACTTTGAACTTTTTCTAATCATCCTGCCTCCCCATCCTCCATGTTGGGATGGAGGCCGGCACCACTACAATGGCGTATAAGGTACTGGTGATTGAATCAAGCCCTCTACCTGCCCCCTACATCTCTAGCCCCTGGAGGATTCTTAATAAACAGAAGCAATACTAGTCCAGCGGCACCTCAAAGGACCAGGTCAACTTTGAGAACGTCTAAACTATGACTCCATTCCGCCTCAGGAGGCCTCTCCAGAGGTCCTGACCTCATATCAATCTGAGCTTCATGAAGCCCACCTCGTCATCCTCCAGAGAAAGAGTGACCCCTAAATCCTGCAGGCCTTCCTGAAATTCAAAGAGGTCCACAGCTCCATCTTCATCATGGTCCAGATACCAAAAAAGATCTTCGTAGAGGGAATCCATGTGCAATGTCTCCTGCGGTCAGGGTAACCCCTGCTATGGCCCTCTGAGTCCCCCAGGGGCCGAAGTCTGCCCACAGTGAGAGAAGGACGAAGGCAAAGTGTCTGCAGGGGTTACCGCATCAGAAGGAGAAAGCCTCATCCTAACCGTCCCGAGATTGCCGGGGCACGCGCAGGGCAAGAACCAGTGGGCTACGCCGGAACGGAGTTCCGCCCCTGAGTCCATGGGCAGGAGGTCCTGCCTCCACTCTAGGTTCTACAGGAGCCAAGACAGAACCAGCCATGCCCTGCCACCACTTTCAGAGACCCCAGCGCAAGACCATCTAAAAGAGAAGTTTGTATTTTGTCTTGCTTTGTTTGGTCTGTTTTGGAAAAAAAAAAATGCGAGAATAGAGTGGGACCGGGCTATTGCTCTGTGATCTGCGGACAGTCGCAGAGGTCACCGACCACTTTTGGAAAACTGTGTGTGGTTTGCGACTTGTTATTGTTTTCTGGGGTGCTGGGGAAGGAATGTGTTCGAACATGCACATGCTAGAAAATCGCTAACTGCTCCACCACCGAGCTTCAGGTAGGGTCTATATTTTTAGTCAATAAGCAGGTTGCCCTAAGAAGAGGATTCTTTTTAGGGGTGAAGTGCACCAGGCTGACGCTCATAAAGACTGAAAACGGAAAGCTAGGGAAGCCAGCATGGGACCGACCGAGGCCCTCTGCATTGGGGTGACAGTTGTTTAGCTTGGTCTTTTGTGGGGACTGTAGCAGTGAGACCAGGATCTGTCCGTGATTCATGAGCTGGCTCTTTGGAATTTATTCCCTATGGTGGGATGCCTTGTTCAGCCTTGATGCAAGGGGGTGGAGCTTGGTCCTGCCTCAACCTGCTTTGTTGACTCCCATGGGAGGCCTTACCCCATCTGAATGGAGAGGAAGGAGGAATGAATGGGGGGACGGATAGAAGAGAGGCAGGGGGAGGGAACAAGAGGAGAGGAGGGAGGGGAAATTGTGGTTGGTGTGTAAAATAAATTTTTAAAAAATGATGAATAAAAAAAGACTGAAAATAAAGAGAAATTAGCCCGTGTGGATCTTTTCTTCTGTGTTCCCCCCTCCATCTCCACTTCCCACCCCTGATTTTTTTATCTTTTATTTTTACACAAAATCTATAGTGATTCTGGGGGCAAAATTTCTCCATCTGGGCACCAGTTGAGACCCAGAGGATAATCCACAAATGGCCAGGGGTTAAGGCAGCTGGACTCCAACGAGAAGGCAGGAGAGACTTTAAGTACTATCTGTGGCTTTTCAATGCCCACCGTCCTGAGCCATGGGAAGCCCTGAACCCCCAGTTCACACATCTGCGGCCCCTTGTCCCACTCCAGGAAGTGTGGAAGTGCAGTTCCGCGGAAAGACTCGCTGCTTTTCCACTGCTTGCTTTTCAAACTGAATAATTTTTCAAATGAAAACACAAATGTGCACTGAGACGGCACCGGATGCTTGAGCCCCAGACGGAAGGCTCCTCAATGCTAGGCCTGCCTGAGATAACGCGTAATGAGACCTTCACTCAAAAATAAATATTTTAAGCCGGGCGGTGGTGGCACACGCCTTTAATCCCAGCACTCAGGAGGCAGAGGCGGGTGGATCTCTGTGAGTTCGAGGCCAGCCTGGTCTACAAGAGCTAGTTCCAGGACAGGAACCAAAAACCACAGAGAAACCCTGTCTCGAAAATCTTAAAAAAAAATAAAAATTAAAAATAAATAAATAAATATTTTAATTAGATATCAAATTAGAAAATTTAATTCTGCCATCCTCCATTAGCTCTATACTGCTCATCACATCGAGTGCTGAGAGCAAGACAAAGAACATCACAAAGCCTAGACAGACTCCCTCAAGGAGGAAGCTGCACCACAGTTAAACATAGGTACTGCTGTAAGCTCTGCAATAGGTATTTCCCAAGAGCTGTTGAGCAGGGGCTAATACGGAAGGCTGTTTCACAAAACCTGTGGCCCAATTGTGAATGAATTGTCTCACAAGAGAGGATTTGAACTTTTAGATGTATTTATTTGATGTGAATGTGCTTGTGCATTTGTGTGCCTTTCATGTGTGCTGGTGCTGGAGCATTTCAAGAATGGGCACCGAGTCCCCCGGAACCAGTGTCCGAGTCCCCTGGACCTGGTATTACAGATGGCTGGGAGTCGTGCTGGTCTGAGGAACAGGGGACAATGTGTTGTCACTATTAATTTTCCCACAGGTTTCTCAATTTTCCGCATTGAACGTTATTGTATTCTCCTCTGCCCTCACCCATCTCTCCTTCTGCACCTTCTTTCTAGCTTTTTGTTTTGTCTTTAAGTCAAAGATTAGACTAGAACATTTTAAAAGATAGTCCCAAAATTTGGGTATTCTCTGAAATAGTCTGATGAACATCAGAACAGTTAGGACATTGGAGATGGAGGAAATCATCTGAAATTTAATGTCTTGATGTGGAAGTCATGAGTAACACAGCACAAGGCTGAAGAAGAGTCAGAGAATCTATGTGGAAGTCTAACTTAGGCTTAGAAGACATGGAAACAATACAGCATCCTCTACTTTTGAAATGTAAAATAATAAAACAATAAAGGGAAGTACACCCAGGATGAATTTACATTGGGAAGGGTCTTTCTTTGATCCATACTATTTCTGTGGCTATATTTTATGAGTGTATGGAAGACAGAGAGGGTTTGGGGCTGGAGAGAATCAAGTGTTCCTGAACCCAGGTTCATGCTAGCAATTTGAATAAATGTGCTCAGTTAGCTTGAGAAGTTGGCAATTTTAAGACTAAGTTTTTTGTCATAATTTCACAGGCAGAGCTCCTACTGTGAATTTCTTAGGAGACACTTGGATTCATAGGAGCCTGGGAACCTTGAAGCTGAGAAGATCACTGTGAACAAAATGCTTGTATCACTCAGCTTCCATGCCGATGTTAACTTACCTTATGTGATGGGATTCAGAAGTAGGGCTTTCATGAGTAGTTAGTTCACAAAACTGGAGCCCTCATGAATAGGTGATGTGGGAGTGCCATATATCAATCTGTTGATTTCATTGGTTAAGTAATAAAGGAACTGCTTGGCCCTCATAGGTTAAAACATAGGTGGGAGGAGTAAACAGAACAGAATACTGGGAGGAAGAGGAAGTGAGCTCAGACTTGACAGCTCTGCTCTCTGGAGCAGAGAAGACATCACGCAGCTCCTCTCAGGGCAGACACGATCGATGAAGCTCCGACCCAGGATGGACGTAGGCTAGAATCTTCCTGGTAAGCGCACCTAGGGGTGCTACATACCTTATTAGAAATGGGCTAGTCCAGATGCGAGAGTTAGCCGAATAGAGGCTAGATATCATGGGCCAAGCAGTATTTAAAAGAATACAGTTTCCGTGTAATTATTTCAGGGCATAAGCTAGCAAGTGGCCAGGAGCCGGGGTGCTGGGAATGCAGCCCCACCGCTCCTATTACAACAAATAGGATCAGGGCCCTCGTAATAGCCAGTGACCTCACTTGCTTCTTCTACCGTGTAAAGATGGCTAATAGGCGGAGCTCTCCATAAAAGCACATGTGGATGACTACGGGCTTAGGTAAGGATACCTTTAAGATATGCCATAAGGCCAAGGGCTCAGTGCTTGCTGTAGAAGTGTGGGGATCTGTGTTTGGACCCCCAGCATCACATAAAAAGCTGGCCATGGTGGCACACTTCTGTACTAGCAGTACTGGAAATTCAAAAACAGGAAGATTCCAGGTCTCAGCGCCCAGCAGTATAGCCAAGCAATGAGCTCCTGGGTCAGGAAAAGCCCTGTCCCAAAAGATACGGTGAAGAGCAATAGAGGAAGACAGCCCACACTGACCTTTGGCCTCCGCACACACATGCACACATGCCTTCACATATACTAAAGATGTGGTGTCACATGCACTAGATGATGAACATCTTGGGGACTTGATATCAAGAATGGTTCAATGGGGTAAACTGATCTCAGGGATAATCTACGTTCTCTAGTCTGTAATTTTTCATTCTTTTCTTTTCAAAAGGACATTTTATGGTTTCACAATCACAGATGGAATAGAATTGAATGCAAAACAACAGTTTAGCAAAGTCCATTGCTTTGCTTTGATTTTTTCCTCAGGTTTTAACCCCACTGAGATAATTATAATTTCTCTCTGAATAATGGAGATGCTAGATTAGCATCCCTTTTTGTGGTGCTAGGGACCTAGCCTAAACCTTCACACACACACACACACACACACACACACACACTATACAAATGTTGGCCTACTAAGCTTCAGGCTCCACTAATATTCAACTATCTGAAACTTTATAATAGAGAGGTACTTTTGAGGGCATCATGGCACGGAGGTTATGGAATAAGAAAAACAGGGGAATTCTAGCAACGCTCACATATAACGTTCTAAAATATACAAAATCAGTATCTTGTGTGTGTGTGTGTGTGTGTGTGTCCCAAGTTTATATTCTAAAAGCTAATGTTACCTCTTCTTTGTAGAAATAAATCCTCTGAAAGAGAAAAATGAAGAGGAAGATTCCTTTATAGTCGAATACGGCCTTCTTCAGGGGAGTATTCAAAGCCTAGTCAGTTCCCAAATTCCCAACAGCCTGTGTTCCCTGATTTTGCCACAGCAATTATGCTTATCTCTTTGTTTTGTTTTGTTTTGTTTTGTTTTGTTTTGGAGACAGGGTTTCTCGGTGTAGCTTTGGAACCTGTCCTAGAACTAGCTCTGTAGACCAGGCTGGCATCAAACTCACAGAGATCCGCCTGCCTTTGCCTACTGAGTGCTGGGATTAAAGGCGTGCGCCACTACTGTCCAGCGTATGTTTATCTTTTTATTTTACTTTTCTGCCTTGTATTTCTCCCATTCTTCCTGGTTAATTATCATGATTGTTGAATGAAATAGCTTCTCACTCTTACCCTAAAAAATTCAGAATTTTTTCTAGATATTACACATGTAGATAAATAAGCTTCCACAAAGCAACATTCTGTAAAATGTTACTTAACCTCTCTTCTCCACTCTGAGTTCAAAGTCTTACCTTTCAAACAGTGAAGTAGAGGTCACTGATTGGATTTATGAAAACAGCACAAGGATTTTCTGGCTTTAAAGATTGAATGAGGTTCACTGTTAAATAAGGATCATTGTTTATCATATGTTAGCTTAGTCATGGTATGGGCTCTGGAATTGATTAGACAGAGTTAAACACTTTTACCAGTTGCTAACTTCAGGATTTTAGTCAAGTTATTTAATTCCTAGAAAGTTCAAATATAAGGTGGAAATTATTAAAAATCACCCCAAACCCTGGTGCAAAGATTTTTATTTAGTTGGTGTTACTGAACAGTGTAAGAAAATGTCCATTCAGCTGGAGAAGCAGCAGTGGACAAGGCCAAGAGGAACGAGCCATCACCATATCCATCATTGCTGTCCATTAGTTGGATAAATACATAAAAACCAACAAACAAATAATAAACAAAGCGATTTTCAAAAGTGAAGAGATATTTGATAAAATACTTGCTAATTATAGCATGATACTATCAACCTTGTTTATTCTTCCATTAATCTTGAAAATGCTGTCAGTTGGCTTTCCTTATTATCTTGGTCATAACTTTGGTTTTTTTTGTGTGTGTGTGTGGTCATGTGGTACCTCCTATAGAGGTATATTCTCTACCCAAATATGTCAGTTGTGACTCTGTGTCCTCTACAGCACACAAAGGAGGGAGGCCCATTCCCCAAGGCCAACAAAACCCGCTTTTGTGAGGCTGGAGAGAGCAGTTAAGAGCACCTATTGCTTTTGTAGGGGACTCAGGTCCATATCCTGGTAACCCCAAGTCTTAGGAGAACTTACATGAGGTTTCTCTTGTAACTCATAGTCAGGGGCTCAAGGAACATCATGGAAGCAGGGGCACAAAGAATGTAAGAGCTGGAGGTAGTGGGGAGTGCGGGGAAATGCCAATCTCCCAACATGAACTCAGCAGTTGTGGTTACCCTGCACAAAGCCTGCATAATAACAAGCCTATTAGAACTTCAAGCATGAAGTGGGAGGGGTTCCTGAGGCTCCACCCCTAGCTGAGGAGCTGTTGACAGGTGACAGCTACTGATAAAGGCAGAATCACTTTTCTTTAGGGGGTGGCCACAGGGAGGTTGCCCATGCCAGCGGGATGACTCCACACCCATTCATATATGGCTGCATTTATTAGTTAATTAAACAAAGGAGGAGTTTGGAGATGAAAGGGAAGTATACTAGGGAAAAGGCTAAAGGAAGTTGAAAAGAGAGTGGAGATGAATATGATTAAGATGCACTGTATCCCTGTAGGGCATTTTCAGTGAATAAATTATTAAAAGAGAAAACAGAGGTCATAGCATCAAAAGTGTATCATAACAATTTCACATTTGCCACAGGGTTGCCTGCCATAAAGTCCTTTTTTTCTTAGTAATGTTGGAATACTTACCAATGATTAACCATTGCGTACTTTGTGCCTCTCTCCTACATTCTACTCAGATATTTGTTGTATCAAAAATTGAAAAAAAAAAATAATGAGAGCCTGGAGCTGGCGATATGACTCAGCAGGCAAAAGTGCTTGTCCATCAATCCTCATGATCTGAGTTCAATCCCCAGAGAGAGAATTTGACTCCACCATGTGCACCACGCTATATGGGTATGTGTACACAAATAATCAATAAATGTGAGAAATAGTATAATCTAAAAAGCTTAAACAGATATTTTCTCTCTTCAAAATGCTAAATTTATTGTAACGAAGAGGTAAAATTTGGTGAAACTCTATAGGGATTTCCACTCAAAGTAAATACTTGTCTTAGGGACAAACTGTTTCTTGAAACTTGGAGTCATCCATAGTTCTTACCCCTGTGTACTCAAATCAACCCTCTTCTCAGTTCTTGACAGTATACCAACACTTGACTATGCCTCAGTCAAGTATTTCATCAAATTAAAGAATTTTATGTGCTCCAGTTTCCCAGATATACTGGTGAACTTTATATACCACGTTGATTAGTACACACCAGGTAACCAATAACATTTCTGGGTGTGTCTGCGGGTGATTTTGGAAGAGATTGGCATGAGAATCGGCAGGCCGTGTGCGAGGGCACATGCCAGCCCAAGGAACGGAACAAAACAGTGGAAATGTGAAGGCAGCTCTCAGGCTGGGGGCGCTCATAAAAACTGGCATCCTAACCGGATGGAATTGGAACTGCACAGACTGTCGGTCAGCAAGGAGTACAATGAAAACAGTATTTCCTCAAAGCAATATACAACTCAATTTCCATTTTTCAAAATATGCCCTATGATGATGAAAATACGCTACATATACACCACGGAATACTAGTGAAATCGTATAAAACAGAAAAATGGGTGTTGGGGAATATTTGTTTAACCAGGCAAAGTTGTGTTACATTTGTTTAACTATGCAAAGATGTGTTGCATGTGTGTTAGTTAAATAAAATTAACCCGGGCTCAGAGAAGCAGGGTTAGCAACTGGCTGACAAGAAGTAGCAGGGAAAAGTTTAGCTTGTGTTTTTTGTTTGTTTGTTCCTTTGTTTTTAGTTGGGGCGTTGTGGAGGGAGTGGCTTCCGGGACTCCATCAAAGAGACAGAAGAGGGAGAAAAAAAGGATAAAAGAATGAGAAGAAAGAGGGGGACATGACTGGGGTCAGAAACCAGGCAGCTGCCAGACAGACAGACAGACATAGAGACAACAGGAAAGTGAGATATACAGAAAGAAAGGTAAAAAGCCCCAAGGTAAAAATATAGATAAAGCCGGGCGATGGTGGCGCACGCCTTTAATCCCAGCACTCGGGAGACAGAGGCAGGCGGATCTCTGTGAGTTCGAGGCCAACCTGGTCTACAGAGCAAGTTCCAGGACAGGAACCAAAGCTACAGAGAAACGCTGTCTCAAATGGAAAAAAAATAGATAAAGAGAAGCAGGTTAATATTTAAGTTAAAAGAGCTAGCCAGAAGTGAGCCCAAGCTAGGTGGAGCATTCAAAACTATTAAGTCTCAGCATCATGATTTAGGAGCTTGTTGGTGGCCCCCCAAAAAAAGCCTGGTACACATGGATTTTGCAGGTAAATGGATAGAATTAGAAACAATCATACTGATGAACCCAGACCCAGGAAGACAAACATCATGTTTTCTCTTGTTGGGGGCTTGTACCTTCAAATCTTCGGATATGAGTACATAGCCTGGAGTAACTAAAACAAAGAGTAAAACAGAATCGTTGCCAGGATAGGGCTGTGGTGGAGCTTAGAGAGGGAAATAACAGTGTGCTCATGACCTGATGAAGGAAAGAGAAAGGGGCTCTTCAGGGAGGGGAAGGGAAGCAAATACAGAAGAAGGAAGAGGGTAAAAGGGAATGGTAGGATACATGAGAGACGAAAAGGGGCTTTTAGAGAGGTGGGAAGGTAAAGACAGAAGGAAGTAAAACAACGAACGGTAAGGATGTCTGAAAAGCCATGAAATCATACCATTAACTATTTACCTAAAACTAGTTCTAAAGCATGAAATTCTGTGTATAAATATGCATTTATAGTTTGGGGGCATGTTTTTTTGGGTTTTCTTGTTTTAGTTTGATTTTATTTCTTTCTTTTTTTTTTCTCTTTTTGGTTTTTCAAAGCTGAGTTTCTCTGTATAGCCACTCTGGCTGTCCTGAAACTCAGTTTGTAAACCTGGCTGACCAAGAACTCACAGAAATCCACATTTATATGTTCAATGAACTTTTCTCCTCTGGGATGACAATGCTCCCTCCAAGAACCAAGGACCACTTAGCTAGACATGAGAAGGCCTCTTCTGAGTAGTTGGCCAGTGATGTCCAAGAGACTCAAAAAAAAAAAACTTACAGCCTATCACTATTGCCCTTGGTTCCTTCCAAGGGGTGGAGATAAATCCCTATCACAGAAGACACCATGGACTTCAGAAACAGGTCCCAGGGGCCCCTGAACTGGACCTGACCTGAAAGCCTCTACTCTGAAGATTGGGCTTCATTCTGCCAGAAGATGTCGCTCAATCTCCCAAAGGAGGGAAGCCACCAACCGCCCAATCTTGCTGTGACACCTATGAACCACAGCAACAACCAGAATGGCACAATCGTCCTATGGGTGCAGTAGATGCACATATGCCTACCTTGGTGCTAACCAACAACTCTCTGACTGGATTTAAGACCCACTCAACAAGACGGCAAACATGTCTGGAACAGGAAACGTAGCTTACTACTCAGTGCTAGTGAAGCCATGGATATCTGAGGAGAATCTGCAAGCGCTAATTTACTAAACCCGCATAATCCCTATTGACAGTTTAAACATCTGTCTTTATACCTACCTACAGATAGGTGTGGTTGTAGTGTTCACCCCTCAACAAGGAAACGTCTCCTTGCAACAGACAGAGACCACTACAGAAAACCATAAGCAATCAAACTGCAGAGTTGTGGAGCCCAGTCCTAAGAGATACATCTATGAGACACTCCCACACCTAAGGTTCCAGGAAACAGTGCAGAAGATGGGGAGGAAAGACTGTAAGAACCAGAAGATCAGGGCGTGTGTGATGAGATTCTGTCTCCTCGCAATGTCAGAAATGACATCCACAAAGCCTCGCCAAAATCTCATCTATAAAGTCAAAATGGCTGTCCAAATATGAGCTGAACAGGATAATAGACAGGCTTAAGTGAATGGAGAAAAGACCACGAGGCCTCAACCCTACACAGAGACCTACAAGCAAATTAGGAATGCTAAAAGCGAGAGAAATGGTCTTCTCCAAGGAGAGCACACAAGACCAAATGGTCAGCCCTAAAAACAAGCAAGCAAGTAGCACTGTACAGACTGAGTGGGTTATATTTCTACATATGTGTGAGTGTGCATGCATACACACACACACACACACACATTTGGAGGAAAGCAAGGAGGAATGCATAGAAGACTCTGAAGGGAGAAAGGGAAGGGAAAACATTGTAACTACAGTATAAGCTCAAAAAGTTAAAAAATGTATCTTATGAAAATAACTGGACCAAATGAGACAAAAATAAAATCAAAGGGATTCTGATGTAATTTTATTTGCACAGTTTTAAAACTATCAATAAGCTAAATAGCAATCAGAGTATTGGCAATAATATTATATAAACATAAAGTAGTATATCACACAATCATTAAAAATTCTGCACAGCAACAATGAACAACCTCTTTCATCTCCATATCCTTTTAGAATCTTGAAAATTACTGAGGGCTGCAGGAAGTTCTTGTGTATTGGAGGAATCATGGCCCATGGATGGAGCGATTATTCCCCTTCGAGGGATTCTGCATGGGAGACGCAGCTGACTGGCATCCTCCGGTCTCCAGCCATGGCACCTTCTGATACACTGAAAAGCTGTCCTGTCCCTGGGCTGCTCCAGGCAGTGACAGGATTCTGTGGGGAACTGGAACTGGGGCCACTTCTCCCCAACACAAGTGTCCTCTCGTCTTCTCTTCAATACCATTGGCTAGTTCCCTATCAGCCTGGCCTAGACTTTTTAGGAACTCCTGTGTTGAACAAAGCTCTTATCCAAATCCCACTCCTCTGTGAATGAGGAGGGACAGCTGAAGGACCCCTGAGTGAGCACAGACCAACCAGAGCGGCCGTCCTGCAGCACAGGGGAAGGAGCCTTGGGAAACAAAGAGAAGAAGAGTCGTCCTAGTATGTGTCTAGGGTGGTGTTCACTGCATTTGTGAGGAGAAATGGCATGAAGTGGAAACATAGACAAGTTATGTGAGTCCAGATCACAGCAAATAAGACATGCAAGTCAGCCCACGACCTGGGAATCCGCCTGCCGTATCCCATACTACATGTTGATCTGATTCTCCCCAGCACGGTCTAGATTAGCTGGTCCTACTTATGATGAAAATGCAAACACTAATGAGTGGAGCCTGCAGGACAACACAGGGGGTAAAAGGCCTCCAAGGCCTGAGTTCCACCCTGGAGTTCACTCAGTAAAGGGCAGAAGTGACTCAATGAGCTGTCCTCTGACCTCCATAGACATGCAACGCTTCCCACGCAAGCACATGTGCACGCACATACAAATAAATGAGTGTATAAAAGCAACACAACTGATTTAAAGTTTAATTTTGTAATTATTAAAAGACAGGTCACTGTCGTGTCAGTGTATTTCAGATGCTAGCCCTAAACCCTTTGCTATCCCTTTGATCCAGGGAGAGAGACAGAATTGTCAGTCCTAAGTGCTGGTCTTATCGGAGGTCGTACTGATTAATACGTAATACCCACTCGCAATCATAAAAGTGGGGACACGTGAGGTAAGGGAGCCACACACAGCAGCACACAGTCAGCTCATTCCTGGAAGGTGGTCCAGGAAGACACACCACAGAGAAGGTGCCAGTTATTCAAAACAAAACTAACTTCCCCTTAACTATAAAAATAACAGTTCCTAAACTTACAAATGTTGTAAAGAAAAAGTCGAAAATTATTTTTTTTTATCATTGAGAAATAGCTATTACTAGCCTTCTGCAGAGGAGTGCATTAGTACTGGGAATAGTTGGATCATACGCCAGGCACAACACCAATAGTGACACTACACATCTGAACAAAATATAATTTATATATGCACAAAATATATACACTTACCAGTGATAAACATGAGCTTCCCTCTTCTGTATATTTAAATACACATAGTTTTTACATAATTTATTTTATATATATAATACATTTTGAAAAATTAAAGACTTTATCTCGTGATTTGTTGTCATTGTGGGGTCCAGGGTTTTGAACTTTTGTCATTGCTGTGTTTCAGTTCACTCAAGTTTGACTTAGATAAGAGGAAGATAGAGCCCAAGCTGACCAATAACTTCCAGTAATTCTCCTGCCTCAGCTTCCAGAGTTCTGGGATTATAGGCATGCCCCATCATCCCTGGCTAATCCCTCTCTTTTTAAAATCTCACCAGACGCTTTGTCGACTTTGTTCATATTTTCAAAAAAACGTATTAGGAAACTTAAAGCACACTTAAAATGAAACCTGAGTCAAAGAAATCATACCAGCGGCTAGAAATCACCTGGAGGAGAATAATAAAAACAACTAACCCTCAAGGCGGTTGTGGCACAAGCCTTTAATCCCAGCACTTAGGACGCAGAGGCAGGAGGATCTCTATGAGTTCGAGGCCAGGTTGGTCTACAGAGTGAGTGCCAGGACAGCCAGGGCTGTTACACAGAGAAACCTTGCCTACAAATAAGTAAATAAATAAATAACCCTCAACATACCTGTGAGATTCAGCTATGGAGAGGCTGAGATGCTATCACTCAAGATTAGCAAGTCAGACCTTTGATTCAAGAAATAGGAGGAAATGAGTCAACCCAGATTAAGTAGAATAGACACACTCCGCAAAAAGTACCCAAAGTTGGTTCTTTCAGAATGTGTATTAAATAGGCAAACCTATGGCCAGTGTGAAGAAGGGGAAGGAACAGAGATCAGAAATTAGATATATAATAATACTTTGGGCAAAATGAGGAGTTCCCCCCCCAAAAAAAAAATAAAAAGTTTAACTTACTAAGAGGCTGTAGTAAAGTGAAGAGGCCTCTTATTAAGGACATTGACGGTGAAAGAGTTTTAAATATAGATACAGAACAGTTGGTAGCCCCCGCAGTAACTCAAGCACTTTCCTCTTGGGCTAGGAAAGCCAGTGTCCTCTTGCACAGCAACAGGCTGGACAAGTTCCAGGTTCAGTGTGTCCACCCTGCCAAGGGGCCTGGATGTCAGGGGCACAATTTACATGACTCAGAGAAAGAACTATTACTTTACAACAGGTCAACCCTTCAGATCAATGTGTGTACTTAGGGCACTAACTTAGAATGTCATAAAAACGGAATGTGGCATTTCCACTTCGACCAGCGGCGAGGAGCGTTTTAACCCGTTTTTGAAACAAAACTCTAGTTGGTAGTTGTAACAAAGTTACTTCCAAGGGACACAAAGTGTCTCTTTCACCTAACTTAAAGAAGTCTGACAGGGGAACAGCCATGCATTGCTTGCAAAAGTGGGGACAAGTGAAGAACCAAGAACTAGGGATGCTCTCAGAACGAAAGCCTTGGCAGTTTTAAGTGTGTAGCACTAACTTATCTGGAAAAATACCCGCCGCCTTCCAGATTCAACTCTCCGGAGCTCTTCCAGCCGCTGGCGGGCATAGTTCCGCCTCCTTGCCTGGCCTCAGGCCACAGCCCTCCCGGTACCAGGCTCGGTCCCGGAGCACCGGCAGCCTCCCCAGCGCCCCTGGCGACCCACCTCCTCGGCGTCCTGGCCCAGTGGGATGCCCAGGCTCTGCAGCCCCTGCTGCAACTCTCCGATGTCCACCACGCCGTCCCCATTGCGGTCCAGCGCCCGGAAGAGCGTCTCGTAGCGCGTGGGCGGCTCCGCGTCCTGGCAGGCGGCCGTAGGCAGCACGAAGGACCGCAGCCAGCGCAGCATGGTCCCGGGGAAGTCACCGCGGGCTGCGGGGGGCCGAGCGCGATCCGGGTGGCGAGGCCTGGCTGGGTGGGGCGGCAGCCGTAGAGACTCCGGAACGTCGTCGGGGGGCGAGGCTTCTGGCTCACAGGAACCCAGCTCGGCACAGGGTGTGGCCGCCCAGCTGCTGCTGGGGCGGAGCTGGCCCAGGCCTGACTTGGCTGCTGGGACAGGCTGGGCCAGATTCCAGCCCCCAAAACGTGCGGGCAGGAGGGATGGGTTGCTAGGGACTCTGATACCGGTTTCTGTTCTGTCCGAAGCCCCTCGAAGCTGCAAGCTTCACCGCCAGCATATTAAAGCCTGCGGGGAGGAGGTGTTTTGAAGGGCAGGTTGCTCAGCCTCAAAGGCCCATTGGACTGAAAGAGTTGGAGAACTGCTGCTTGTGTTCACCAGAAGATGGCTAGGGACGGGTAACTGGGACGATGAGTCAAATGTGAAAAGGTCTAACAGACCAAAAGGAGCAGAGGGACCTGCTAGAGGTCTATTTTCAGAGAAGAACTTCGGTCGCCCAGGAGGCCTTGGAGAGAGGAGGGGGAGACGGCGCACAGTGGGTACCTTCCCACATCACACAGAGAAACTTTAGCTCCTTCCCCTCAAGACAGGTGTTGTTTTGAGGTTTAGCATTTATTGTTCAAGTGAGAGAGTTCCTAGGATAACTACATTGGATCTGCAGAGAGAAAATCCGAGTCCTGTTTCCCTGCATAGCCTTTCGTCAGTAAAATGAGAATATGAACAGCTGCCTCGCCATTAAGCGGGATGCCCTTCTTGGAATCAATCGTCTCCCTTCAATCGCTCTACTTAGTAGAAACTGGTTCTATCCCACTGTCTTCGGGAATTTAGAACAGAAACTAAAATCACTTGTTTCTTCAAAAGCCGGGTTCTAACATTTTGAATTTACCTCCTTCCCCACCAGTCTGTTTAAAACATAGTGTATGAATAGTAAGTCTGTAGATAAGGACTGCCTGCTGTTAATAAAAATGATCCCGAAACCCGTTCCTGTGCTTCTATTGTGTCCACATTGTAGTCTTGGGAATTAGCCCCTTCCTCAGGAAAAGCCCTCAGACACCATCTGCTCTGCTCTTGTTACGTCTCCTTGGAAAAGGCTCCTAAGGCCCTCCCTGGAAACCCGCTCATCTTGGGACGACACTTGCCAACCGAGAAACAACCGAAAGGTTCCTGAGTGGACGAGCTACAGAACAGTCAGTGCTGGGTTCACACTCCGAAATGCCTCTCAGTACTGAAATGTAATCTCTGGCAAGCAGCTCTCACGATTGAACGTTCTGGAAAGAACAAAACTATACATATAGGAACAGATACAGATCAGGAGCTGTGGAGTTGCGAGTTATTTTTATTGAGGGGTGTGATATTAAAGGTCAAAGGGCAGCATAAGGATGGGGTGATGGGACTTCCCGAGACCTTGGTTATGAGGGTGGTTACACAAAGTGTGCTCATCAGAAACCTTCAAGCATTTGTTTTGTTCTGTGTGAAGATTCGCAATAAAGCAGACTTTAAAATTAGTCTTAAACATGAACAAAGTGCTCAAGAGGCAGAGACAGGTGAATCTTGTGAGTTTGAGGCCAGCCTGGTCTACAGAGTTAGTTCCAGGATAGGCTCCAAAGCTACAGAGAAACTCTATCTTGAAAAACAAAAAAAAAGGAAAAAAAGAAAAAATACATAATTCTTAAACAAGCACCGAGAAAATCAAAAATAAGTTTGTGAAGTGCTTAAATTTTAAGCTTTGCTATCAAGAATACTGGGAGCCATCGGCCTGCAGTGTTCTGAACGGCTCAGAAACAAACCTCAGGTCTGTCCAGGCTTCCTGCAAAGAAATCACACTGAACAAGAGCAGTGGATGCTTCAGGGAAGAAGAAAATAAGTGTGTGCCTGAGGTGAGTAAAACATTGGGAAGATTTAGAAATTCTATCGGCTTTTTGTTTGTTGAATCTAATTTTAAAAAAACTTAAGGTAATCTTCTAATCATCTGGAAATATGTTTTACAAATGTATGTTCAGTGGATTGAGAAACACCGAACACAATTGCTGTAGTTTGGATATGGATGCTCCCAGAAAGGCCAGTGTTAAAAGCCTTGGTCCTAAGCTTAGCACTGTGGAGAGGGGGTAGCGACTTTTAGGGGTCCGGCCTACTGTGAGGTCTTCAGGCCAGTGGGGGAGAACTGTACCTTGGAGGCTGTAGAACCCCAGACTCTGATTCTAGCTTACTAGCTGGGAGGTGAGATGTAGTTCTATGATGTTATGCTCTTAGGACTCTTTTGGGGGGCACCCGCCACCCAGCTCCCAAATGAATCACACACAGAGTCTTATTCTTAGTTATAAACGTCCAGACTTAGCTCAGCTTGTTTCTTGCCTGTTTTCCTTAACTTATATTATCCCATCCACCTTTTCTCTGGGCTTTTCCTGTTCTCTCGCTTCTGTAAATCTTACTCTTACTCCGTGGATTGCTGTGTAGCTGGGTGACTGGCTCCTGATGTCTTTCTTCTTCTCGGGCTCCTATTCAGAACCCCTTTCTCCCAGATTTCTTTCTGTATATTCTTTCTACCTGCTAGCCTTGCCTATTCTTTCTCCTGCCTCACTATTGGCCGTTCAGAGCTTTATTAGATCGTCAGGTGTTCCAGACAGGCAAAGAATCACAGCTTCACAGAGTTAAAGAAATGCAGCATAAACAAAAGTAACACACCTGAAAATAATAGTCCCAACAGTGAGAGGTTTTATTCCACCCTGCACTCTCCACTACTGTCACCTACACACACAGGCACGCACACACAC
>JABTXL010008488.1:1094302-1108486 GCA_025134845.1 Neodon shergylaensis | reverse complement strand
ACACACACACACACACACTCCATCCCCCACCCCGCTCCCCACCCTCCATGTTCCCCACCCCCACAGTGGCCTATAAGTAGTGGGGTCAGGTGACTATGGACTGGAACTTCTGAAACCTGAACCCCAGGAGAACCTTTCCCTACTTACAAACTGACCATCTCCGCTGTTAGCTATGATGGCGAAGGAGAGCTAACACACAGATAACAATCATAGCCAGTTTCAGCACAGGAAAAGGAAATGTTCATGGACTTGAGACCTCTCCACAAGAGGGCTTCCTTTCCTGTGTCTGTCGGTAAGGCTCATGGGCCAAAGACTCCCATGAAGGCCACACAGAAACTCCTGGGCTCATATTTGTTTTACTTTGCCCATTTCTGTGGTCAGGAAGAGAGTTTAGCATTCAGCCTAATTCAGCACTTCTGCTTTAAAAGGCGCTGGCCTGCCCATGTCTTTTATTTCCATAGAAACAGCAGTCTTTTTTTGATTTCATCAATTTTGGTCCTTGAAGACTTCAGCATCTATCTTGAATTCCTTGGAGTGGTAACCACTCTAGAGCCTCACAGTTTGTGTAGGTAAACATGTTTGTTCTTATTAATAGCTACTGATTGCCCTGATAAAGACAAATCAGCCGCTCCAGGAGGACCCATTCTATCATGTGTTCGCAGCTCCATCACACAGCTACATCACAGGAAAGGTGATTTTTATCATGCAGCAAAGTATGAGCCTGGATGTCCTGGCAATGCAGCGAGGAGATAATCACTTTAGGTTTAGTCTCTTTCATATCACATTGAGCTAATTGGAAATCTATCATATTCTCTAAGTCATTTAGAAGTCAGAATTCCAGGTTAAAAGATAAATGAATTCTGTCTCTTGTCCAGACTATCTACCAACCCATGCCATGCCCAAAAGAAATGCCAACAAGTCCCAACTGTGCAAAGACGGCACTAAATTACTAAAATCACCACCATTACTAAATCATGTGAATACTTCACAGTTTAAAATAACTGTAATTGTTTTAAATAATAGAATTGTAATGGCTTTGCTAAAACATCAGTGTTTCAACATTCATTTGAACTATGTCCTGAGTACTATACATTTAGTGTAAATTATATGAACCTTTTTAATAACAGTAATTACAGACAATTGACCAGTTTTGTATATTTCTATTTCATATATAAACACCGATGGTCCCTCTTCCCTCTGGGCTTCCTCCCCTCCTCTCACCATCTCTATCCATCCATGCCTCTCTCCACCCCCTCCTTCCTTTTCCTTTCCTATCTTCCTTATAAGGGAGGAGCGGCCGGGCAGGTCTGAGTGGCACAAGCTGTGTGGCAGGAATCAAGGGGCCTGAGCAGGATGCCTGGTTGGATTGACTGAGTGAGTGGCTCCATACAGGAGAACAACCTGGAGAATGCCGTCACGAGGACACACGTCAGATGGACCAAAGCAGAACATTCTACAGTCTGTAGCCTTTAGATCCGCAAAGACAGTGAAAGCTGGGGGATGACTGAAACAATGCTCTTGGCTGAAGAAGACCAGAAATAGAAGTTCAGCATGTGGCCGGAAAGGCTGTCATTTGGAGAGGAGGTGAAATCCACATGGAATCTGTTCATGAGAATACATGGGCTGTTTCTTTACTATGTTACATAGGCTTGCAAACTGGCTTTTGAAACAAAGAAAGTCCCAAAATTCTTTTTTTTTTTTAAAAAAAAAAAAGTTCCTTTCCTTCTAAGATGGGTTTACTTGTAACACATTTTCCTTTCCAGGAGCAAACTGGGTATTACATAACACTTTCATGAGGTCAGCAGTGTGGTATAGTAAAAGCCACCCAGCCAATGGGAAAGGAAGAAACACTGTCGCTGATGTTCAGTTGGTGGCCAGGAATGAGGTTACAGCAGAGAACTCTTGCATTCCCCTCATGACAGTCTCCAGTGATGCTGCTGGCATCGTAGCAAGGAGGCTGGGATTTGACTGGGAAGCTGGCAGGAAGGGGTGAGTGAAGGCAGAGGCTGTTCTATACATACACCCAGAGTCTGTGCGGGAAAAGGATGGGGCACCTGAGGGTGTGCCACGTGATCCATCCTTTGCCTAATATCACAGGCCGAATTAAGCTGGTTTCACTAAGCCTCTGTAGAAGTTAACTTTCCTGACTCTTCTATCAGTCATGAAGAACAAACTCAACTTTCCAAATACATTTCTTCATTTTTATGTTAGAAATATTCCACACAAGCACTGAAGGCAAGGCTTGATGTACAGAGTGGACATGCAATGACTGATATTTTCTGACCCACCTGTGGAATATATTCTACTGAAAAAGCTCACACGGGTTCCAGCCTTGCCCAGTATAAAACACTCTCTAAGACACCCTGCACTTTGACCAAGCTAGTTGCCTTTCTCCTTGCAGACCCGGGAGCAACACCCAGTGTATGAGATGACTGCAAACGCGGGGCATTGCAACCATCATCTTCATTCTTATTCAGAGACACGCTCAGCTGTGTTTACTGTCTAACTCTCAACCCTGCCCACCCCCTTCTCTCCAGAGGGAGAGAAGGTTCAGAGAGTCACTGGGAGTAGCCAGAAACAATGACAGAAGAGGGAAAAGGCAACTCTTGGCTAGAGTTTCATCACAGTCCAGGACAGTGATGCAGGGTAAGCTCCTAGGAAGTGTTGCTGCTTTAGAAGGTAAATTAATAGCACATTAAGTTACAAGGTAATACAAGATTAGGGTGAGGAGAGCTGGGAGCATGTCCCAGTCAGTAAAATGTTTGCCTTCTAAGCATGAGGACCTGAGTTCAAGCCCCTGGCACCCGCATTGACTAGTAAATAAATAAACGGCAGAGCACACCTATAACCCAGTACTGTAAGGCAGAGACAGGGCATCTCTCGGCTTGCTACCCCGCCAATCTTGCATGAATAGAAGCTCCAGGTTTATGAGAGACTCTGTCTCAAAAAACTATGGTGGAGAGTCCTGGCGATGGCTCAGCAAGTAAAGACACCTGTTGTTAATCCTGGTGACCTGAGTTCGATCCTTGGGACACATAGGGTGAGAAGAAAGGCATGCCTTGCCATTTGGGCACGCACACGTGTACACACACACACACAATCTAATAAAAATTTAAATAAGGTGGGGACTGATTAAGGAAGATACCTAATGTTGCCTTTTGGCCTCCACATGCACACCCACACATGCAAACACACATACAAGAACACATAAAAGGTAAGAGAAAAAAGTACAATATCATTAATTATTTTATATAAATGACTTCCCTGAATCATCTTAGAGTTAGGTACTATTGTAATAATAATCAACATTCTAAGAAGAAAAGCTGTAGTTAAGGTTGGAAAAAGGCTGCCCTCAACCTAATATAAAACCGGTGTAAGTAGATGTCCCTTCCAGTTGCTCATTCACTGAATGTCTGCTAAGTGTCACCCAAAGACCTCCAAATAGGAGAGACAACAAAGAAGAAACCTAGCCAAAGTCCCTGCCCAGGGAGCTAGTCCAGAGAGACAGAAAGCAATGTGCTCATCCCTAAAGGAGTCTAACACTATCAGCAATTTTGGTCAGAGGCTGGAAATACAGCTTAGCAGTTCAAAGCACTGTTTGCTCTTCCAGAGGACCTGGGTGTGGCAGCTCACAACCATCTGTAAGTCCAGTTGCCACCTCTCTCTCCCAAGCCACCCGTAGCCACCATTCCACCTGCCTCCATGAACCTAATCACTCTTGGTACCTCATATAAGTGAACACACAGCATTTATACTTTGTAACAAATTTATTTCACTTAGTATAATATCCTCCAGGTTCATCCATATTGAAATGTGAATCAAGATTTTCTTTTAAAGAGACAAACAGTATTCAGTTATATGCATGTGCCGTGGTTTATTCACCTGTACATGACTTCCAGGTTGCTTGCACATTTTGGTTATTGCTAGCAATGCTGCTCTGAGTTATAGATAAGCCAGCAGGTCCTTGAGCCCCTGCTTTGAACTGTTTTTGAAACAGGATAAGCTGCTCGATGACATAACCATCCTTCTTTTGGGGGATGAGATCTCCTGAGGAACCATCCTCCAAGGCAGTGGCACTTGTGCTCCGCCAACAGTGCACAGGGCTCCAGTTTCTCCGCATCCTCACCAGAACTTGCTATTCTCTTAGATTTTCTCAATAACAGCCATCACGGTGGTGTAAAATGGGATTTCATTTAGGTTTTAATTTGCTTTCCCTGTGGTCAGGAATGTCAAGTTGCTTTTCTTTGCACAAAATAATTGTGTCATTTCTATAATAATTTCTTTGGGAAAATGTCTACTCAAGACCTTTGCTCATTTTTTTAACCGAGTTTATTGTTGAATGTGATCAGAGTACATGGCATGATGTAGGAAACTGGAACAGTAAACCCAGGCATTTTATACAATTGATATTTGCTAGTGAAGTTAAAAATGAAACCAGAACTAACCAACTATTAACAGAGTTCCATCAGTAGACAGCTTATTTAAAATTGAAATATAAGCTCATAATAGCATTGTTGCTCAGTCAATTTATGACCCCTGGTGCTCCCACTCACTGTGCAAATAAAAAGCAATGACTCAGAAAAGGAACTTTGGGGATAAAGCTCTGAGTCTCACACTTAGACCCCAGCCCTCTCCAGTTCCAGCAACTGGTTCAATTGGATCACCTGAGACGGCTGAAGTGAGTAGGGACTTTTGAGGACACAAACGGGTACAATTAAGAAATGCTAGCCAGCATTTCATTCTCAAGGTTTATGGAACCCACATAGACAGGGATTTCCAAGGCTAGGTAATGGAGGCAGTTCTTGTCTACAAAGATGTCTAGAAGGATAAAACCTTCTCCAGGGGAGTGAGTGGGATGGGATGTGCAGAAGCTGAAGGGACAAAAGGCTAGCAAGGGAAGCAACAAATCGACAACAATCTAGAAGGAATTATGAAGTGGATTATCCATTCTGCTGAGGAGATTAACTGTAATGTCAAATTTAAATGCACTGATTTTTGCTTTACTATGTAAAACATGCTCAAGCTTAACTTAAAAAGAGAATGCTAGTGAAAATTCTCATAGCTTACCAAATGCTTCCTATGCGACCGTATGATATATTAGCACCCAATCAAAACATGGTTTTAGAATTAAGGAGAATGTAACAGGAAGTGTAAAATAAGAATTCTGTGGATAATAAAGGAGTTTAAGTTATTAAAGAACTCTATCAAAGTTATTATTTAATTTGTATATTTTATAATAAATAAAGACAAAGTAATTTTACAATTAGTTAATATTTCTTTCCTTTCAGGAAAAAGTAAGGTCACCGTACAGCCCAGGATTATCTTATACCGTAGTGGTTACAGCACGGCAGCAGGCTGACCTTGCACTTCTAGGTTAGTCCAAAGAGCAGTTTCACCAGTTCATTAGCCACGCAGCCGATGCCCACTGCAGGAAGCAGCTTGATGATGTTAGGGGTGAGACCCCGGAAAAATCCCCTCTTTCCTTCTTTAGTGTATATTTCTTGAATGAGCTGAAACATAGGTATTTTTTCCTTTTCCATGATAGCTATAAATTTTAAAGCACAGTATAATTCAATATTTAATATTTACATAGTAATCTAGCCCAAAGGTAATGGGAATTTATAGAAATTGCGATCATTTCAGAGGATACTCATATATAGAATGATCCCATGTTGCTCAATAGGGTGGTAACTACACATGTGGCTATTTAAGTGAACTTAAATTTCTGCTCAGTCATATTAGTACATTTCCCATGTCTGGTAGTCACTGTATCTGGGCAGTAGAGATGTAGATGATGTCATCACTACAGAAGGTCCCTACAACGACCTGCGAATCTTCTATGAGACATTTCACAGAGTCAATTGGAAAGGGGACTGAAGGTCAGTTTAATAGAAAAAGGCATGCGTGATACTGGACAGAGAAATTCTCCATCTCAATTGCAATATAAGTTGTACTCAAAGCCTCACTGAGAAAGATGGGGAGAAGGAAAAAGTCAAAGCATATTACCCACTGCGAGACCCCTTAATACACTCAAAAAGGTAATAGCATTGTGCTGCCTTTTCATCTTCGAAAAGTGATTTTTATTTGTTAATCTCTAACATTTCACCAAGAAAAAGAAAATACACAGTGCTTAATATCAACTCCCTGAGCAGACTGAAGTACAGAGTCCAAAACCAACTTACAGCAAACCAAGGAGAGCGACTGCCTCTGTGGACTGGATGCTGGTTTGACCTGAACAAAGAATCCCTTTCCATTGTTCCACAGGGCACTTCCTAAGTAAAGTCTTACAGAGACCATCAGTAACTGGAGCAAATGTGGAGGGGCCCAGACAGAACTTCGAAGGGAAAAAAATAACTGAAACTTACAAAAGGTTCCAAGAGAGATGGCTCAATGGTTAAGAGCACTTTCTGCTCTTCCAGAGGACCCGGGTTCAGTGCCCAGGACCCACATGGCTGCACACAGCTACAACTCCAGCTCCTAGAGCTCTATTGCCCTCTTCTGGCTGCTTCAGCCACTGCACTTGTGTAGTATATGTAGATACATGTAAGTAACACACTCATACACATAAAATAAAACAAATAAATCTTTAAAATAATAATAAATTCAGATCTAGTCTTTTAAATCGGTTAGCTTTTCCTTTATTCGTCAATTCTATGGGTTTTCTGCCTTTAAAATCATCAACTCAAACTTATTTCAAACATATCTCTTACCTTAGTGGTGACTTCACTAATCTAAAACGATAGAAAACTCACCTGCCTGCATGCGAGTTCTAAGAAGGTTCAGGGGGAAACTGGCTAACTGGCCACAAGTGTGCGACAGTGTGCTGCAGCCCAGCACGATGGCTATGCCAGGGTTCACAGAGTTTTCTGAGTAGTGTTCCAGCCAGTAATTCTTCAGAAGCTGGTGAAGAAGAGAGGACCTTTGACCTTGCAGCTCCGAGTAGAATAAAGTTTAGCAGCTGAGCTTGCTCTGCATTTGGGTGTCTATTTTCTTATGTGGTTTTGCCTGGTTTGCTTTTGTTTTCCTTTGATTGTTTCGGTTTTAAAGAGCAGAGCAAAAATTCTGGATATTCTCACAGGAACTAACACAATACTGTTTTTATGCCAGTGTCAAATCTGTCCTGAGACAGATGCATGGTCTTGACCATGAAATGCCCGTGACCCTGCCTGGTAACACTGTACGAGGGTCAGGGTTTCACTTCTAGGCTGGCTCTCATGTTTAACCCATGTTTATTTTCTTCCTTGATTCTAATCTTTACAATCATGCAAAAATAGTTCTGTTTTCTCAACCTTACCTGTGCATCAGATTCTTCTGGGCAGTTAGGAAATCCAAATCCCAGGCTGTTGCGGATTATCTGTTTAACTATGCAAAGATGTGGTGCATTTGTTTAGCTATGGAAAGATGTGTTACATTTGTTTAAGATGTGGAGTATTTGTTTAGTGATATCAAGAAGATGTGTTGCATTTGTTTAATTATGGAAAGATGTGTTGCTGTTCTACCTGCCTGCCTAAGGCACCTGATTGGTCTAATAAAAAGCTGACTAGCCAATAGCAAGGAAGGAACTATAGGTGGGACTTACAGGCAGGGAGAGTAAGTAGGAGGAGGAATTTAGGCTTGGGAAGGAAGAAAGAAAAAGAGATGCCAGGGAGATGCCTGGGGCCAGACAGACAGACATGGAGCAAGCAGAAGAGAAGGACTATAGAATGAAAGGTTAAAAAAAATCTCTGAGGAAAAATATAGATGAATGTAGTTAAATTAATTAAATCAACAGGTTAAATTAAGTTAAAAGATCTAGTGAGACAAGCCTAAGTTAAGGCCCAGCATTCACAATTAATAAGTCTCCATATCTTTATTTGTGAGCCGGTTGGCGGCCCAAAGTAAATTCCAACTACACCAGGCCTTCTTGCAATAATTAAATCAGAATACCTCAGGATGTGACCAAGGGGGTCTATTCTTTTAAAGATCTACAAGTAAGTGATTCTGATGCACACCCAAAGCTTTAAACTACCATTTTATTGGAAGTAAAAAAAAAAGCAAAAATGACTAGATTACCAGCTGTCTAAGAGAAAGGCAAATAAAAACACTCAATTTGATTCTTGATCAGAAGCTATTTCATGCAACACCATATCTATATTTCAGAATAAAAATCTTGTGTAACATTGTCAAATACAATGCATAATGATATATGTCAAAAATGAACTCACCTCAAAGATGGCAAGATCTAAGCCTGCATATGGTATGATACCTATCAGGTTGGGAACATAGCCTTTGCCAAAGGCCTGAATGCCCTCTGTCTTCAGAAGCTTCCTGCAACAATCAACAACCCCAGAATACTCGCCAGTTTTACTTAAAATCAGCCTGGTCTTTATCACCTGAGTGGGAAAGAATATAATAAAGGCGTATTGATTAGATTCACTGGACTTGTGTAGCAATCTTGTGAAGTCTGTTATATCACGCTTACAAATTTTACAGAAATCATAGAATCCCCAGAGCTTATGCCTGTAATCTCAACACTCAGGAGACAAGGACAAGGGAATTGCCATAAACTCGATGTTAGCCTGGGCTGAATAGTGATGTCCAGGACAGCCTGGGCTATAGAGTGAGATACTGTATCAAATAACCAAACACAAACAACAATGATGAAAACACTCCAAACAAATGAACAGTCTAAGGCTAAGTGTCTGTTTATTAAAACTTCCTTTCCTTTGTTAAACGTGTTACTTTCTTCCTAACCTCATGTTCAAAGTCAATGCTGTGGTCACAATTTCTCTTCATGTCTCTCATGGAATTCTTAACTAGAAATAAAGTCTCCCCTTTGAGTTCCCATAGCACTATATAATGAGCTATCTTCTACAACTTTTTTCAATTTTAATCATTGATATGGATGTATATGTTTAATTTTCCCTTATAGATCAAGGAATACATGATCAAACTCCCCATCTGATTCTCCCTTGGATCCTACATGGTATGTAGCAGAATATCATAAGTTTAGCATGCATAGAATCCATATTTGCCTACCAAGTGACTAAACAAATAAATGTATTTTCTTGGTCTATCTATAATACCATTTGTCTTAAACAAAGCAAAGTATATTGAGACTGATACTTTATATAAGATTCAAATCTTACAAAGTTATTATAATGACCTGGAAGTCATTTCTGATTGTTAGTTGCATTAAAAGCATGATTTTTATTAAAATGTTATAATAATACATACCTCCATGGGATAAATACAGGTTTGGGAAGTTGCACCAGCCATGGAGCCAGCTATAAATCTTTGAAGAACTCCTAAATTAGCATCATCAAAACTAAGAAGTTTCTTATACTGTATAAATAAAAATGTTGAAATATATAGTATTACTGAAATATATGCCTTTCAAGTTTTATAACAGTATTTAAAAGTATAAAATTACATTAAAATATACATGAGGTGCTGAATATTAACACAACCTAGTACAATACTAAATTTTAGCTCCTGTTTAATAGATAAGTTAAAGCTCTCTATTCAGCTCTCTTATTTTTTCCTATGGAATAATTCAATAGCTACATTAAATTACCTAAGTCTATTCCTGAATGTGTTATATCATAAGGAGCATGCAGATAACATAAACAGAAGTTGTGTTTCTATTTCTTTTTAGCACTCTGCTTTATACACAGAAGACAGTGTGTTTGCTGACTAGATAATTAGAACAACATAATAGGCCATTTTGTTACAAGGAGTGTAGTAAGGAAGACTAGGACAGGAAAGCTTATAAGGACTCTTGGGAGTTAGCCTACAGACCACCCGTGTTAACCATATATAAAAATTAGGGTGGAAGTGGAGAGATGGTTCAGTGGTTAATAGCACTTGCTATTCTTGCAGAGGACCTGGGCTCAGTTCCCAGGAACCACTTGGGTGCTTAAGACCTTTCTTAACTCCACTTCCAAGCAATCTAGCACTCTCTTCTGACAACTGCAGGCAGCAGACATACACACGATGCACATACATACATACATACATGCAGGCATACACATGTAAAAAATATTAGGATGCCCTGGGATTTTTGCCAGTCAGACTTTAAAAGAGACAGAGTACTTTATTTGGCAGAGAAAATTCCAAAGCAGTAGCATTTAGGCGGCAGTGTGCATTAGCCACTTTTAGCCAAATATGCCATAAGAACTGGGGTGGGAGGGGTGAGCGTGGTGAGAAGAGTGGGAAGATTAAGAAAATCTACAGACTGTCGAGAAAAGGGGGGTACATGGGAAAGGTGCTAAGAGATCAGGGCCATTGAAAAGGAGCCATGCAGCTGAATACAGCAATGTGCACCTGGAATCCCAGCTACAGGGATGCCAGGGCACCTTCAAAACACAGCAAGATTGCATCTCGAGTTTTTAAACAATGAGGAGGGTGGTAAAAGCCTTTAAAAGAAAAAAAAACTAAAATCAAACTTAAAAGGGAACATTACAGTTGGCATCACAGAAGTAAAAATAATTATAAGACACTAGTAGGGAAAACTTATACCAATAAACTACAAAACCTTATCCCCAAAATAAAATCATGCCTGAAATAAGAAGAAATGGGAAACCCGAGCAGACCAATAACAAAATAGGAAACAGGATCACCACTCAAAAATCTCTGAGCAAAAGAAAACCAATGGTCAGGCTTTAATTTAAAGAACTGATGTCACTCTTTCTCCAATCTTTTTTTTTAAGATTTATTTATTTAGTATACAATATTCTGTCTGTGTATGCCTGCAGGCCAGAAGAGGACTCCAGACCTCATTACAGATGGTTGTGAGCCACCATGTGGTTGCTGGAAATTGAACTCAGGACCTTTGGAAAAGCAGGCAATGCTCTTAACCACTGAGCTATCTCTCCAGCCCTCTTTCTCCACTCTTAAGAGTGACATCAGATATAGATATAGATATAGATATAGATATAGATATAGATATAGATATATAAAGAATACTCCTAAGTTCACTTTTGGAGGCCAGCATCACACTGATCCAAATCAAACACATAATAAAACAAAACAAGAGGCCATTATCCCAAATGAATAGAGATGAGAAAATTCTCAATAAAACACTAGAGAACCAAACTTAAGAGCACACTTAAAAGATCAGATACTAGGAGGGAGTGGTATTTATCAAAGACAAAGGTTTAGCATACACACATATATCAATGTGGTACAACATTTAAAAGAAAAAATACATTATCATCTAAATAGACACACACACAAATTAATTAATTAATTAATCAATTAATTAGTTAACTTCTTTAACTGAAATTCTACATTAAAAGTTCATGACCTTAATGCCTTACCTACTGTTCTACATAGTCTCGTTTTAATTACAGACAAATGATGGTATCTAATTTAATTTACATTGAACCTCAATTCACCTCTTTAATACACAGTAATTGTGACAGCCCTTGTGAATCTCAATGTGATAACAAAAGCAACACCTCAAGATAAACTGAAACATGAAGGCGTGGGTTCTAATTCTGACTCTTTTACCAACTAAATATTACTTCAGTAAGAAGTGACTCTTTGCTGGTCTATGTTTTTGATCTACAGAAAGACGCTGTGCAGCTCACCCACTGGCATTCAGGAACGAACAGGCACTGCTCTGGAAATGAGCTTGTGCACCCTCTTCTAAAGAAGCATTTTTTTTCCTAACAAATATTTCAAAAGAACTCTTAAAGAAAAAGACAAAACCTGACTGACAGTGATTGTTGTTGTATCCTAATATACACTCTCCCCTTCGTCCTAAGAAATAAGCTCATTTGCAGCTAGCCATTCCACAACTAAAGACTACACTCCCAAATCCCTTTCCAGCTACACCAATTCGTTTGTCTCCGTTTAAGCTAATGGCATAAAAGCAGAAGTACTCTGCATTACTTTAGGAAAGTGTCCTAGATGGGAAGGATGTATCCATCTTTGATTCCTTCCCTAGTTACAGCCTGGAAGTTAGATGTGACCACTGGAGCTCCATCTCAGACTCATGACAAAGGAGACTACAACGCAGGGAACCAGAGTGACTGAAGTTCTTTTTGCTTATAGAGCATCTTTGACTCTCTGTAAACTGCCTTTCCACGGATTTCTATGTGTGAGTAAAGTGATGGATTTCTGCCTTAAATCATGGGAGGATTTCAGTCACACACCACTGAACCTAACTCCGACTTACATTAGGTGGTGAAAGCAACCAGCAGAATAGCGCAGAAAGAGAAGAAAAGTAAATGCAAGATATGGATTCTAGAAAGAATTAACATAAGAAGGAGAAAAAATGTGAAAGAAAATGTGAACAACTGGCGTGAGAGGTCCTTCTGTCTATGTGTTGCTTTTATTAGTTAACGAATAAAGAAACTGGCTTGGCCTACAGCATGGGAGGAGGAAGGCAGAGTTAGAGAGAAGCCATGGAGCCGCCAGAGACAGGCGCTGGGAACTTTACTGGGTAAGCCACAGCCACGTGGCAACATACAAATTAATAGAAATGGGTTAAATTAATATAAGAGTTAGCCAATAAGAAACTAGAGCTAATGGGCCAAGCAGTGATTTAATTAATACAGTTTCTGTGTAATTATTTCGGGTCTAAGCTAGCCGGGTGGCCAGGAACCAACAAGCGACCTCCTCCAACAAACAACATTGATAAAGGGAAAGCATAGCTTGTTAAGGTATAATTAAAAGACTTTTTGTCAAAGCAGTATATTGTCAAGTGGCCAACAGTAAGTGTCCAGGACATGTTAAATGGGGAGAAATTATAGAAGGCTTAATATTGGCATAAGAACTTCACACAGAGTGCAAAATGTAAAATATAGTCTCTGGAAAATCACTGCACCTCACTTGGCCCAGCCTCACTCAACACTCATCCTCCAATGAAGCTCAAGAGAAAAGGAGGCCTCCTAGAAAACCTGGAGAAGGATGCGGGTTAACTGGGGGACAGACAGGGCTTCTCAACGGCAAGAAAAAAAATTTTAAGTACAAGAGAACAGGACTAGCTAACGTGTTCCCCACCTTCAGTGGCATCCCCTTCATTCTTATCATCTCTACAAGGCAATGAGTCCCTGGACAGGCCAGCAGGAGGCAGGATGGGGCCTAAAGAGAGGAAGCACCAAGTAGGCTGTTGTCTGTCACTCAGCAGAGGTTGGCACCAAAGAGGAAAAGGATGCCCTTTTCTGCTTCTCTGTGATTCTTTCCAGCTCACCAGGGCTACAGACTAGACATCTGAAGTCAAAGGCCTGGCTACTAACACCATTACCTGGAGTGTCCTCTGTGTCACTGTACGCCCCCTTAAGAAGTGATGGTGGCATGCTGATGACACAGAGTCCAGAACATTCTTTTTATTCATAAATGACAGCATAGGTATTCCCAGTAACAGTCATGAACACACACCGGACATGATATTTTTATTTAGATGAAGCATCCCTGAATTTCAACATGGACTTTTAATAGAATGTGGATCTGGAAGGGCATGGAAGGGCAGAGAGTTAATATATATCTTATTTTCTCATCTCCCCCCAGACTCCAGTGTAAGACCTAGGTCATGTGTAGGCACATGACAAATACTGAAATACAAGAAATTGCCAAAACTCAAAAGATATTGTAACTCAGACTTCCTGGGTCTCTCTGCTGCCTGGTACAAATCAATTTATACTCATGACTGTTCAACTGAACTTTGCTACCAACAGTCTTGTTTCATTTCCTTGTTCCAGCTATACTGTGACTCTCTTAGTATTTGATATTTCCTCCTCTTCCTTCAAGCCTCCAACGTGCCTTTCCTTCCCCCTTTTAACCAAAGAAACTGAAGCACTGAGAAGAAAGTTACGAGAAACCGCATATAGTTGGACCCACTCAGCTGTGCTTCTCCCAGGACTGCAGCTGAAGGGTATGGCAACGCCAAGTCTTCCTGAGCACCAGCTCCAGTCTCTTACCACAGCTCTGCTCCTTCTGAGGACAATCACTTCACATACCCGCTCTGGGCTCTGTAGTGTCCTCCTCACTGGGTCACTTTAGAAGCACCAGCTTTTTCCAGTGGTAGGAACCCCCCCCCTCTTTGGGCTCATTATCCCTCTGGTTCCCACTTCATTCCCCTTCTACTTTTCATGGCCAAACTCCTTGAAAGAGTTCCCAGCCTTGCTCCTCTATTTTCCTAGTAACCACTGATAACACCTGACGAACCATTCATTCATTCATTCATTCATTCACTGT
>JABTXL010008488.1:1083180-1094292 GCA_025134845.1 Neodon shergylaensis | reverse complement strand
AGTCCAGTGTCCTTCTCATGTATTGCTTGCTCTTCAACCATCTGCCCTAAGAAACGACAGCACCAATCTTTTATGTTTTCACACACATTAAGGCTCTAGGACCATGAAGAAAAGGCCCTACAAAAGAAGCACTTTAATCCCATAGCTAAGCATTTACTTAAAAGAGGATAGAATTATTCTAAAATTTACAATAAAGAGGAAGAACTTGAGAGGCCTATAGAGCATCCTTAGACTCTTATGAAACCCAAGTACACTGCAATATCTGAAAACTGATATCTGTCCTGTCTCAAAGTAAATTATTTAAGGAAAAGCAAAAGTCTAAATCAGATTGAAAAATTTTGAAATTCAGTGCATGTTTCTCAACTTTGTCTTCACTAAATAGGAAGATTAATTTTTGATTCATTAACAAATGGACTGAAATCTCTGAAAAACATTCAAATTGTTCTAAGAAAAAAATTATGAGCCTCTTATGCTGTGACAATTAACTTAAAAGAACTAGTCACAAGCCGGGCAGTGGTGGCGCACGCCTTTAATCCCAGCACTCAGGAGGCAGAGGCAGGCGGATCTCTGGGAGTTCAAGGCCAGCCTGGTCTACAGAGCTAGTTCCAGGACAGGCTCCAAAGCCACAGAGAAACCCTGTCTCAAAAAACCAAAAAAAAAAAAAAGAACTAGTCACAGGCCTGCTAAAATAATACAATGCAGCCTACAGAGGCACACTGATAGTAATCAGAAAGCACAAAGGCAACCAAATGGAAATAAAAATCAGTAATATTTGCACCAACAACTATTGCTTACATACACTTGTGTTCTCTTTCACAAAAGTCTAAACTTTTCAAAAGCCAAATTTCAAACATGATCATTTAAAAACCCCATAGTCAATAACACCTCACCTGTTCATAGGCCCCGATCTTGATTGCTGTCTCTGGTGCGATTTTAAAGACATTCACACCGTTTCCTCGCCACAGAGAGAAAAGGCCACCTTCCTTTATCATCTGCTTGAACTCATTCACCAATCCCATTTTACTGACTTTTGAACGACGAACCTAGAAATAAGTGGCAAGGTTATTTACATTTATTTTGCTGCTTATATAAAATTACTTTATTGCTAGTGAAATAACTAAATCTATAGAATTCGTAACTTTCAACAGCAGTTTAATTTTTCTGCAGTCACATAAAAGCAATGTTACTGTTTTTCTTGCCCCCAATCACACATCCACTGTTTTGCATCCTATGTTTTGAAGAAAGTAAAATCACAGAAACAAACATTTCACGTGTTTTAAATTGCAGGCTGCTCAGCATAGATGATGAAATCACCCACAATTTAACTCCACCTTGCCTTGCAGATACACCTCTGCGCAGTATATCCATGGGGTGTATCAAACTACCCAATAATCAGTTAGGAGCTATCTCCGTTATCAGACTACAGCTACAGTATTACCATAGTGCATATATTCAAGTATCCCTTATTTCACTCCAGTAAGGCTCCAACTCTCAGCAGAAGTGATGTTTGCAATGTGCATATGCCAGAGGCAGCACAAAGTGCTTTCTTCAGTGAGAGGATGAAAGTCCTATAACCTGCATTGGGGTGTAGTATTATGATTGTTACACTTTAGTATTGATGCTGGTAATCTCTTCTTATGCTTAATTTATAAATTAAAGATATGTGTCACCACTGCCTGATCTGTACGGCTGAACTAGTATGGCTGTTTTGTATTCTGGTCTTTAGGCAAAGTTTATTTATTAAAATACAAATAAAATCTCACTACAGAGAAATAATAAGGAAAAATAAAATAGTATCTATTCCCCCTTGGTATTCCCATAGTACTAGTGTGTTTTCTGTGTTGTTATATAATGGCATTTCAATATTTATTATCTAATTAAATATTTCCCTGATGTATTGTAATTCCTCTAATGTTAATAAGTGTATCTAACTGTGTACAGTACTTAATGCCCATTAAAAACCTAATACATAACATATTCTGCTAAATAGGTATGGGATGAATAAATAAAGCTCCCATAATCCAAAATAATATCCTTCTAACACATTGTATTTTCTAAAAATGGCATATAAGTTTAACATTTAAGCAGTCGTGGATTTTAAGAAATTAAAGAATAAATTGCAAAGTTATTAATTAAGTAACATTACAATTTTATGCAATTATCATAGTATACTATAATAACTATCTACAACTCATCACCAAAGGTTACTAATATCACCAAAACAACAAGGGGCAATAAAATACCCAGATATATCATTTTAATTACAATTTAAATTCACTATATTGTTTCTTGATTTTTATATTCTTATAGCAAAGAATTCAGCAAGTATTGAATTATAATTATGAACTTTAATTACTAGAGAGTAGATTAATTATACTTCTGAAAAATAGTCTAATAGGGTGGATCTATTGTTACTTTAAGTTAAAATTAATTCAAGTATTGTATTAGGTAGCGTTTTCCCATTATGAGCAAGCAGCCACACACGGAAAGACATCTTCAGAGGTTTCATTCATGGCAGCAAAGCAGTGGAATTCCCATTCTGTGGCAGGGAGCAGAGAGAGAGAATGTCTGCTTGGCCGGCCACTCCCCTTTTCCTTCTCTTCCTCAGAGGCCCAGCCTATGCCCTGGTGCTGCCCACCATCAGGGTGACTCCTCTTCCTCAGTTAATCCTGTGCAAATGCCCTGAGAGACCACATGGGCAAGCGCTCTGCTAATCTGCTAGGCTCGGCTTAATCCAACAAAACTGACATTCAAAATTAATCTTTCTAAACACCATAGGAGCCTCTTGAACAAAATGAAGAGATATTTTAACAGTAAAGAGAAAATAATTTAAATTGTCGAGAAAGCATAAAATTCAATGAGAGATACCATGAAATCTGACAGACATTTAAAATTAGCATTTTAGTTATCCAGGGCTCCATGCCCCTTCAAGGCACACGAAGTACCTGCATCAGGACCTTCAAGCGGTCCAGAGGCGCCGTGCATGTCCGTGTTATCGCGCTCGCTATTCCGGCTGCCACTAGCCGCTTCCACCATATCCCAGACTTCTTTTCTTGCTCTGTGAATTCATCTGGAATACTTATACTCTCTCCCATGTCAATTATCTGATAAGTAAAAGAATTAGACAGTGAACTGTAAACACTTGAGAAATAAAAGTTTAATTTTCTACAAAGATCAAGAAAAACTTTTCATGCAGACCAAAAACTTCAACAGTGGTTTTTTAAATCAGCTCCTATACTGAAGATTGATAACTTGCCTACTACTCAATGCTTAGACGCAGATGATTTTGAATAAAATAAAATTTTCATTAAATTAGCTATTAATTTAAAATAATTCTCAAACCATTTGAATAATCCCTTCCATGAAAACAATGTAAATCTGCGAGCCACTTACCCAGTGTCTGCCACACGCTAGGTGAGAAATAAATACTGAAAAATTTCCACACCTTATTCCAAATTCATACATGTGAGCCAAAGTCAGGAGGCAGGACTAACATCTTACATGCTCTGACTTACTTTTCTCAGTGATCTTTTGTGGATCAATTTTCTCTTTAAATATGTGTATTACAATGAATTTATATTTAGTAATTTTATCTTTAGCAACATAATTTATTTTCTGAAGACTGTTTGTTAAGTGTTAAAGCACCATGTTTCAGTGAAGAATGCCAACTAAACTTAGATTCTATTCCTGTTGGTGTGACAGAGAAGATACTGTTCTTCTTAGCCTCTCCACTTGGATTTATTCATTCTGTTAATGCGCTTTCAGGAATCTTCTCAAGTTATCTTCCCTCTGCCCCCAAAGAGTTCTTCTTTACTCAATAGCTTCCTGTCTAATACAGCACGATCTTGATTGATTAGCTTATTTCTGTTTATTGCTTGGCTACTCTTTTACAAAGTAATCCAAATAAAGTCAACAATCTGGTCTCTCTTGTGTACTGCTGGAGACCTAGATAGTAGCTCCTGAAGATAAGTGTGCTCAATAAACATTGCTGAAATAAGTGTCAACAAGCCAGGCCCTGGCTTTGTGTTAGTGACAGTCATAGAGAAGTTGGTTTCTGCCTCTAGCATTTACGGAGCTCTGTTATTTTTATCTCTAGAATAAGAGAGATAGGAAAAGATACAATCAAGGACAATACAGAGCAATAACTACAACAACAACGGTGACAATGGCAACAAATGAAAGTGTCCTAAGGAAATCCTGCAGAGAAACACTGGATGTGCAAATTGGACTTGATGGGTTAAGAAAGCAGAGACAGAGGTGGGTGGTTAGGGAAAGCAGAGTGGACATGGAAGGAGTTCAGTGAGGGGTAAATACGATCACTACACATTGCACAAAGTATCAAAGAACTAATAAAAGTAAAAAAGCGTTTTAAAAATAAAAAACTATAAATTTAAGATGAAAGAAAAGAATTCCTTATAGTCAGAGTAACTAGAAGCCCCAAAGCACCAGCTTGAATCCAGGAATCCTGATCTTGGAGGCAATCACATTATACTATCTTTCTATAGATCTCAGAGGGATTCATATTATACTATCTTTCTATTTAAGTAAGGATTACACAAAGGAATGTTGGTATGCTTGAAGATATTACTTATTCTAAGAACCAGAAGATTATAAGTAGGCATAGAAAGGGATGTTTAAAAAAATAAAATAACTAAAAGAAAACAAAAAATAAAATAAAGGGGTGACGGTCAGTGAAATGGCTCTACAGATAAAGATGATGGCCACCAAGCCTGATGGGTCTGAGTTCATTTTCCAGAACCTAGGCAGTGTGAAGAGAAAACTGTGTGAGCACACATACTTACACTAGATCTGATATCTTTTTAAATGGTTTAGATAATTACTGATTAGAAAGCAGAAAGTGATGATGGGTTCAAGAGTTTGAAATACCCATTGCTTTCTTACGTCGTTTGTAAAGAACAAATGACTAAATCTCAAGTTTTGAGTTTATAGTGCTTCATTCCATGTAGAAAATTGGGTTGATCCATCTAGAGATGACCTAATGTCACAGACCAGCCAATTAGAAAAGGAAATGAAAGTAAGAGATGACTGAAAGAGAGAGAAAACGAAGGTGTCAAGATAATAAACCACGGAGCACAAACCTAAACACCTTTGGAGTCAGGCTCTAATGAACCTAGAAAACTGTGATTTACCTATGAAATTCCTCTAGTTTTAAGCAATATCTGAGCCAAACAGAACACTTAGCCTTTGATGGATGCTTGAAAACTTGAGCTCCATTCAGTCACGCCCATACCTGGTTTGGGTGCTGTTGAGAGAATGCTTTTGTTTGGGCTTTAAAGCTGATGCTGGAACAGGTTAAGAACAGAAGCTGTGGGAAGAGTGGGATTTATTTTGCATGTGACAATGTGAAATTTGGAACTAAAGAGCAGAATGCAATAGGATGAATGTTAGTGCCTTCCCCAATTTTATACACTTAAATCCTAATCGCAGTGTGATAATTATGTAGAGTTGAGGTTCACTGAAACATAACAATTCTTAAAGCTAAGGTCCTCAAGAATAAAATGTGTGTCTTAAGAAGACACCTATGCGCTACCTGACTCTTTTTTTTAACCTATGAGGGAAAAAATATCCCTCTATAACCAGGAAGAAGATTCTGCTAAAAACCAGACTATGAGACTATGCACCTTTAGCTCAGGGCTCTAGCTGAGATGAAAATACATTGCTTAAGCTACCACGCTGGTGTTAATTTGTTACAGCAGACCACATTAAGACAAATAAAATCACAATCAATTTTTATTTTATTTATTTATTTATTTATTTATTTATTTGGCTTGGTTTTTCGAGACAGGGTTTCTCTGTGGCTTTGGAGCCTGTCCTGGAACTAGCTCTGTAGACCAGGCTGGTCTCGAACTCACAGAGATCCGCCTGCCTTAGCCTCCCGAGTGCTGGGATTAAAGGAGTGAACCACCATCGCCCGGCTCAATTTTTATTTTTAAAATAGCCAGAATCTGTAAAATCTATGTAAAGAAATAAAGGTCATTAAAAACTCAAGTTAATTGGGCTTTTAAAAGTAAATGATGCAGCCCAGTGGTAGCAGCACATACCTTTAATCCCAGCACTCAGAAGGCAGATCTCTGTGAGTTTAAGGCCAGTATGCACAAGGCCTGCCTGGGTCTGTATCAGATAAGAAAGAATATATGAATATATTGTATGAAAAAAATCTATTCCCAATAAAATAAAGATGTAGTAATACATCCTAGGTAGTAGATACAGGAGATAATTTAAGTGAACATGGAAGGACCAGTCAAAAAGTAAGAAATCAGATGTGTTATCACAATACTATCTAAATTAAAACCAGATGAGAAATTATGTTACTTTTCCTCATATATGTCCAAACATTCAGGAACACAGATGAAACCAAGTCCCCAACATAACTAGTGTTTACTGATCCATCTGTTCTCAGTTTGTTTGAAACACATTGACTAATGCACTAACTGAACTCTGAAAACTCACACCCCCCATCTCTATTGTCTAATGGAAGAAACTGAGGAGCAGAGGGGGTTATATAGTGAGTGAATGTGAAACGTGGGTTCAGATTGGGCATTCTGACCCCAGAGCTAATGGTCTCATCTTCTTGTGGACTGTCGATGGAGGGAAGACAGAACACTGATGGTTGTGGGTGCAGTATTTTAACTCCCCACCTTACATATAAAGAACTTAAAAGTCTTTAAATATAGGATTTCCTTTACTCCTTGCAATCTCAGATCGAATAATCCAATTAAAAGATGGGGTAATGAACTAATTAGAGAATTCTCAATAGAAAAATCTCAAATGACTGAAAGACACTTAAGGAAATGTTCAACATCCTTAGCCATCAGGGAAATGCAAATCAAAATGACTCTGAGATACCATCTTACACCAGTTAGAATGGCTAAGATCAAAAACACCAGTGTTAGCATATACTAGAGAGAATATGGAGTAAGAGGAACACTCCACCATTGCTTGTGGGAATGCAAACTTGTACACACACTCTAGAAATTAGTATGGAGGCTTCTCAGAAAACTGGGACTCAACCTACCTCAGGACCCAGCAATACCACTCTTGGACAAATACCCAAAGGATGTTCAATCATACTACAAGGACATTTGTTCATCTATGTTGTTCATAGCAGCATTATTTGTAATAGCTAGAACCTGGAAACAACCTAGATGCCCCTCAGGCAAAGAATGGATAAAGAAAATGTGGTACATTTACACACTGTAGTACTACTCAGCAGGGGGAAAACAATGACATCTTGGAATCTGAATGCAAATGGATGAAATTAGAAAAAAAAACATCCTGAGTGAGTTAACCCAGACCCAGAAAGATGAGCATGGTATGTACTCACTCATAAGTGGATACTAGCTGTAAAGTAAAGGATAACGAGCCTATAGTCCATGATCCTAGAGAAGCTAAGTAACAAGGTGAACCCTAAGAAAAACATATATAAATCCACCCGGAAAGGGGAAATAGACAAGATTGCCTGACAAAATTGGGAGCATGGGGGTGAGGGGAGAAGAGAGATTGGAAGGGTAAGAAGAGGGGAGAAGGGAAGAGGGTAGGAGAACTTGAGGGAACAGGATAGTCAAGATGGAGAAAGAACAGAGATGAGAGCAACTAAAGAGATATTTTGACTGAGGAGCCATTGTGGGGCTAGCAAGAAACCTGACACTAAAGAAATTCCCAGGAATCCACAAGGATGATCCCAGCTAAGACCCTAAGCAATAGAGGAGAGGGTACCCATACTTGCCTTGCCCTGTACTCAGACTGATGAATATCTTAAATGTCACCATAGAACCTTCGTCCAGCAGCTGATGGAAACAGAGGCAGAAACCCACAGCAGAGCACTGGGCTGAGCTCCCAATGTCCAGCTGAAGAGTGGGAGGAGTAAGAATATGAACAAAGAGATCAAGACCATGAAGGGTTCACCCACTGAAACAGTTTACCTGAGCTAATGGAAGCTCACCAACTCCAGCCGAACAGGGAAGGAACCAGCATAGGACCAAGCTAGTCCCTCTGAATGTGGGTGACAGTTTTAGAGCTGGGCAGACTGTAGGACCACTAGCAGCAGCAATAGGATTTATCCCTACTGCTTGTACTGGCTTTTTGGGAACCCATTCTCTTTGGATATAGTAGGAAAGGCCTTGGACCGTCCCCAAAACAATGTGCCTTACACTCTCTGAGGAGTGGATGGGGTGAGTTGGGGAGGTGGAGGGAATGGGAGGAGGGGAGGGAGTGGGAACTGGGATTGGTATGTAAAATGAAAAAAGATAGCTTGTTTTCTTTTTAAAAAATAAATAAAAAATTAAAAGGGCAGATAGCTTGTATATTTGTTCCTTTTTTACTCTAAATTCTGAAATCTTAATATGTAATTTTATATTCCCATGCCAAAAGACCCACTTGAGCATATGAAACCTGTGTAAAAAGAAAGGAAAACAGATATTTTTCCCTTTTCTAGGACAAAGCAACTACACGTATTAACACTATTTTTAACACAAGCAACTTATGGCTTCTGTGTTTGCACATAAAATACTAATGTCCCTTACTAAATGAGTAGAAAAGAATACAGTTAAAAGTAAATAACACATCTTTAGTCATTGAGACTAAAACTATCACGGGGATTATGTAATGATATTTACTGCTACAACGTTTAAACGAAAGTAAAAACAATAAAACAGAGCAACCTTACAGTGGAATGCTTCCAGAAACGAATGATCTCGCTGATATTTTTTGCAGGGTGGAGGAAGAAGTAGTCTCTCCATTCATCCCAGTCTACTGTCATTGACCCGTCGCTGTCCATGCTGAGACACAATTTTAAATGGGTTTAGAGGGCTTACAGCAGCACCGTTCCTCACAGTACCCAAACGCTCCTGGGGTGTTTGTTATTGAAGTCATTCCTTGGGGTTCTATCAATGTCACGTGTTTTCCTTTTCCCTTTTTAAGGAATAGGCTACCTTTTAGAGCAATGTCCAACTTTAAGAGAAATTGAGAGGATAATATAGGTAGCTCTCTATATCCCCACCCCTATGCTCTCCTATTAGTTACACTTACATGATTGTAGTTTGTTTCAACTTATGACTAATGGCTGGCACAATATTCATAACTACATTATATACTTTATTCAGATGCCCTTCATTTTAAACTAGTGTTCTTCTAGCCTCAGTATCACACTGAGATATAACACTCTATCAAGTTATCATTCCTCCGAAAGTTCCTCTTGATTATGGCAGTTTTCAGACTTCGCTTATTTTTGACAATTGTCTATTCCCGAAGAGCACTGATGACCAGGGGCTAGAGAACCAACCCAGAATGTAAAATGCTTGCCTTGCAACCACAAGAGCTAAGGTCAGTCCCCAGATCCCATGCAAAAACAAGCCAGGTGTGCCAGCCTTGCATACCCAGAATGTTCTAGCCACTGGGAGACTCCCATCTCAACAAAAAAGTAAACAAAAACAAAAGACAAGCAAACAAACAAAAAGGTGGATGGAACTTATGAACCATTGTGGAACAGCACCTGGCTGGCTTCCACATGCACATATACACATAGGCAGGAGGGCACACGGGCGCACACACACACACACACACACCTACACACGAGTGCAGAGGCCTTATAGACTACCCCTCCACTGGAATCCACTATATATTGTTTTTAATTGTTTATTTGAATGTAATTCTCATATTTTCCTCATATTTCTTGGAGAGAAAGATTATTTTAAAGTCATATCTCTAGCACTGAGCAATCGAATGACTAAGTCAATAAATCTGGCTGAATAACCTTGTATCTTTTGGATATACTAGGATTATTTTTGCCTTTAACCCTCTTTTTCCTTGTTGGCTTTCAAATCAACTTTAAAGTAAGCTTTTCTACACAAGCTCATTTTTTATACCTAATACTCCATTTTCACCATTTAAAACTCAGTGTTCCCTTGGCCTTCAAGCATCTCCAGAAAGGATGGCTCAGTGGGGAAAAGTGCACTTTGGAACCCACGGTGGGAGGAGAGAAGCTACTCCTGAAAGTTGTCTTCCACCCTCCACACAGGTGTCATAGCACACATGTGTCTGCACACACACAATAACAAAAATTAAAACTTCATCTTCAAAATGTTTTTTAAGTGTGTCTGGGCAAAATGTAGAGTGAGTTTTTTAGAAGCTCTGGCAACATTTTTAAATGGGAGGGGGAGATCCACATCAGCCCATTTTTGTAAGCATAAATGATTTTTTTATGAGGTGAAATCATTCCTGGGTTGTTTATTTTTTGTTACAACAGGAGATAGCAGGGTACTGAATCAGGAGAGGCTGTGACAGTCTCGGGGACAGTTAACAGCCCATGGGGGGGCTAGCTTTACATCCTACAATGCCAAGCATACTAAACTGCAATTGGGAGTTTCGGCTGTGCATTTATGTCTGAGATAGTTTCAGTTACATCCGGTCTCCCGTTTCTAGAACCGTTTCCTAGAAATCCACTAGTCACTCACGGCCCAGGCAGGACCTCTGGTAATGGCAGTTCATTTTCCTAACTGTTGTCATAATGTGCTCTGCAAGATGGAGATTTTTTTAATATGTGCTGCAAATATAAAACTGTGAGTTGGTGGAAATGAAGATGCTGAGCATTTGCCTTGTTATGGGAAGTCTTACGTTTGAGGCTGGAACATCACTGAACTGTTCATAAAGAAACGCACATGGCTCTTTAGAGTTTGGGGCACATGAACACAGTATATGACTTCAGAGTTGGGGCTCGTGTGTTAAGAACTAAAATGTCTGTGCAATGCTCCTCAATCAATAAAATCTCAGTTGTAGAAAAAAAAAGAAGACAGTGAACAAACATGTCAATATATTTGAAAACTTAGGTGAAACTAATAAATTCCTGGAAATATTATTTATTTATATAATACTTATATATTTATTATTGGTACATAGTCATAATAATGGGTTTCATTATGAAATTTACATACATATACATGTCTTTGGATCATAATTCACTTCCCCTTTATACTTTCTTGTTCCCCTCCCAACTTCCTGATTTCCTCCCAATGAGGAACTTACACTTCCATGTCGTGTGTAGTGTTCATGTGTGTGTGTGAGAGAGAGAGAGAGAGGGGGGGGGGGGGGGGGGGG
>JABTXL010008488.1:1060909-1080567 GCA_025134845.1 Neodon shergylaensis | reverse complement strand
TTTCTTTCTTTCTTTCTTTCTTTCTTTCTTTCTTTCTTTCTTTCTTTCTAAGATAATATCCCTCACTGAGATCCGTGGCATCTTGGTTTGGTATCTATTGCTGTTATAAGGCCATGATCAAAAGCAACTTGAGGAGAAAAGGGTTATTTCATCACACAGTTTATAGGGAACTCAACTCAAAAACAGGAACGTGGAGGGGGGAACTGAAGCAGAGGCCGTGGAGTAAGTCACTGCTTACTGGCTTACTGACCTACAAACCATGGTTTGATCATTGGTTTCTTACACAACCCAGAACTACCTTGCCCAGGGGTGGTACCCCCTGAATAGGCTGACCCCTCCCTCCTTAATCATTAATCAAGAAAATGCCCCAGGAACTTACCTATAGACAATGTGATGGAGGTACTTTCTCAGTTGAGGCTCCTCTTCCCAGATAACTTTAGCTTTTGTCAGGTACACACACACACACACACACACACACACACACACACACACCAGGACCTGGGACTTGTTGGATAGACTGGGCTGGCTGGCTAATAGGTACAGGAATTAATCTGTCTCCATACTCCCAAGCATGTCACCATACCTAGACTTTATGTGGATGCTGGGATCAAACTTAAGTCCCCTGCCTCACAACAAGCACTTTGCCAACTGGGGTACCCTCCATAGACCCCCATGAGAGAAAAATTCAATGTGTTTATCACAAGAATGAAAGCAGATGAATTAACGTAGAGAAAACTAAACAATATACCGCACTTACAGACTAAAAAAATACGTGTTCAATCATCTCATAAATGTAACTCATTTGATTTTAAACTGTTCCTATAAAATGAGAGAAGGAGCTTGAAATGTCACATGTATAGCAATACCTTTTCAGGATGTCGTTTGCCTGAGAGAGAGAAATGTAGATCCCCAAAGACTGCACAGCAGCGACTATTTCTGAAGCATCTATAACTCCTTGAAAAAGTGAGAAAGACCAGGTTAAGTATCTGAAAAGATGGCAAAATCAAAATATCCTTAGAATGCAGCTGCTTTTGATTTAGAAGCCTAAGTTTGGTGGGTCTTTACTCTCAAACCTTTAACTTGAAGCCTAAAAACTACAAAAGGTCGGCACCAATATTACATTTGGTAGAAAAGTCTCTTTAAATTGAGACAAGATAAGTTCTACTTAGTGATTTATCTCATTAAGTGTGAACATTCATGTTTCAGGAAGAAAGCATTTATAGTCATAACTGTCCTACTAGCTCGTGGCACAGACATCACTTGGGACATCACATATCCCAGGCACAGTGCGTTACTCTAAACGCCAAACCACATCTGCCCCAAAGACTACATTACATATCATAACACATTTGACTCTTACACCTATTTGAAATGAAATAAAGGACAGAAAAGTTGGTGCTGAAGGCCTGACTCAGGGGACAAGAATAAATAATTATTTATAAAGTAATCTTTAAAAAGATCCTTATAGAACCAAGCTCTTTTAACAGAAACATGTACTGTGCTAAATAACTCAAATAATATATATATGTATATATATAATTTAGTTATATATATGTAATTAAGTATATAAATAAGTATATATGTATACATATATATATAATTTAAATTGTCTCTCTTGTTAAATAGGCCTTAAGTCCAATAAGAGAGCTGTTGGTTTTACCAAGGTATATGTATGTGTGTCATATGTGTGTATACAATATGCCTAATATGCAGTTCATTTTCACATTGCTAGTAGTTGTGAAGGGAAATTAAAAATTCCATATTCTCCTCAAACTATAAAACACAAATATAACACATATTATTTTCCAAAGTAAAATCAGATTCTTTTACTTTTATTATATCTTTTTCTATTTTAATATTGCAATATAATTATATCATTTCTCCCTTCCTTTTCCTCCCTCCAACCTTTCCCATATACGCTCCCCTGCTTTCTCACAAATATATGGCCTCTTTTTAATTGTTATGATAAATATATATTTGTGTGTGTATGTATATGTCTATAAATTTACATATGCATGTATTCTTAAATATATAAATACAGCCTGATTAGTTCACATATTGTTACCTGTATGTGTATGTTTTAAGGCTAACCATTTGTTCCTGAATAACCAATTGGTATGCCCTTCTCTGGGGAAAACTATTTGTCCAGCTCTCCGAATTCCTTAGTTGCCTGTTGCTCTATGTCTAAGGTAGAAGTTTCTTGAGCTTTCCTCCTTCCACATTGGTATAAAACTGCTGTCGTCCTTGTTCAGGTCTTGTTTAGGCAGGCATGTTGAGACTTCATAGGTGTAACTTTCTGCCCCCTCTGACTCAGCAATGATCCCTGAACCTTAGTTGCAGACGTTGTTTTGTAGATGATATCACTTGGGACTTGACTCCACAGCTCTGCATTTTGATCAGTTGTGATCTTCAGTAATGGTCTCCATCTGTTGCAAAGAGAAATTTGCTTGATGAGGAATGAAGACTACACTTCTCTGTGGGTATAAGGACAAATATTTATAATGTTGTTAGGGATCGTGCTGGTTTAGTAAGCAGCAGTTGCAGGTTCTCCAAGATCCATAACTTCACTAGCCCTGTGTAATTGGCTAGGGTCTCAGTACCAGCCATGATCTCCCTCATGTTGAGCAGGTCTTATGTCCAATAAGAGAGCTGTTGGTTACTGCCAAGGTCTGTGTGTCACTACTGCACCCTTAGGGCTACTGTGCCATGTTGGTCAATGTTGAGGTTCATAGGCATGTCCAAGTGCCACGGCATATATGTTGAGACCAAAAGACAATGTTCAAGAATCAGTTTTCTTCTTCTACTGTAGGATCATGGGTCAAATTCAGGTTGTCAGGTTTGCACAGCAAGCACCTTTCTCACAGAGTCATCTCACTGGCCCTGATAATTCTTGAATATATGTATCATTCTTTATATCAACAACATCAAAATGTGTAGACACAAGTTTCTGTCCCCCCACCCCAGTCCAGCAGCCATTCAGTCCCAAAGAAACAAACAGAGGCTTATATTAATTATAAATTGTTTGGCCTATTAGCTCAGGTTTATTATTAACTAACTCTTACAACTTAAATTAACCCATAATTCTTGTTTTTGTTGTCTTGTCTGTCATGTTGCTCAATACCTTTTTTCAGTAAGGCATTCTCATCTTGCTTCATTTGTGTCTGGCTGGTAACTGCCTCTGCCTTTCCTCTTCCCATAATTTTATTATTTTATTTATTTTTTTTAGTTTTTTGAGACAGGGTTTCTCTGTGGCTTTGGGAGCCTGTCCTGGAACTAGCTCTGTAGACCAGGCTGGTCTCGAACTCACAGAGATCCGCCTGTCTCTGCCTCCCGAGTGCTGGGATTAAAGGCGTGCGCCACCATCGCCCGGCCCCATAATTTTATTAGTCTGTTGCCCCACCCATACTTCCTGCCTGGCTACTAGCCAATCAGCATTTTATTAAACCAATATAAGTGACAAATTTAACAGTGTACAAGAACATTCTTGCACAGCAAAAATGCTACCAGTAATCTACTCATATTTTTCATGTGTATAATACATGAGAAACTATATAAATGTGAGGTATTATTTAATCCACCAACAAAGACATTTTTCATACAGAGTCACAATTTTTCTTCATAAGAATCAAATTTCCCAAGACCCAAACAAGGCATTTTACTTGCATACAAACCGAAGTTTCTTCAAATGATAAGCTCTAATCCTTACTTAACAAATTGCAAATACTATGCTCATCTGTTAAATTTTTTATATTAATAATCTGCTACATAAACCACCATCCTCACTAGGGTTACTATTGCTATAATGAAGCACCATGATCAAAAACCAACTCAGGACAGAAAGGGTTGATTCCACCCACAGTTCCCTGTAACAGTGCATCCTCAAAAGCAGTAAGGCAAAAGTAATGCTTCTAGAATGGTATCTCTGAAGGTCTTTGGGGGCTAATTTGTAATATTCCAGTTTAACTTATCAAGACTTAGAGCATGATACTAATATATCAACTTGAGAATTTCTTCTTGGTGTCAAATTTATTTTACCTCAGGAGCATTTTCAACTACCAAGGTTTGTTAACAAATGTCTTAGTCAAGGTTCTCTAAATGAACAAAACTTATTAAATGAACATTTGTTACACTGGTCTATGCAAGATGGGCTGGGTAGTCCAACAATGGTTATCTGTATGGTGGAGAGGCTGAATAGCTAGCTCATCAGTCTCATCTTAGGGCTAGAGGGTTCCCGGAGCCTGACCTGTCTTCAGTTCAGTTTTAAGGGCTGCCTTACTTTTCTATTGCTGCAATAAAGCACCATGACTGAGGCAACTTACAAAAGAAAGAGTTTAATAAGGCATGTGGTTTCAGACAGTTAGTGTCCATGATGGTGGAGCAAAAGCATGGCAGCAGGAACATCTGAGAGCTCACATCTTGATCCACGAGAAAGAGGCAGAAAGCCACACTGGGAATGAAGCAAGTCTTTTGAAACCTCAAGCCCACCACCAGACACCTTCTCTCACTAGGCCGCACCTCTTAATCCTTCCCAAACACTTCCACCATCTGGGGACCAGGTTTTTTACATATATGCACTTTAGAGGGGTCATTCTCATTAAAACCAAATGTTGTGTTCCAATGTCAGCAAAAGATGGTAGTAGCAGTAACAATAAGAGTAGATGAATTCACAGGCAAAAAAATAGAACTTCCTTTACTCAGACTCTTTATACTTGGAACACTGCTGAAGAGTGCTGCTCACTCTAGGGAGTGTCTCCCCCCAAGCCTTCTACCCATCACCAACCCAACCCATATACCACCACATACACATCACTCCCAGTTAATCCTTCCAAAAAGTCCCTTCACAGACTTGTCCAGAGGCATGTCTCTTAGCAGATTAAAATTCAAGTTGGTAACCAAGATTAATCATAACAGGGACAATAGAAATACTATATTTTCCTAAAAGCATTTTAACCTCACTAATTATCTGAGGGTTTTCAGCTTCACAAATGACCATGGTGGTGGCAGTCAAGAACAGAATAAAATTCCACAACAACACTATCTATCTATCTATCTTAGGCCAGCAAATGACCAGCTGTAATTAACCAGAATATAACTAGGTCTGAAAACCTGTATAGATAATGACTGCACTACTGTTTATAAATGATCAGAACTAACAATATGAGAATGACTGGATGATCCACATCCTGTTACCAGAGTTGTTAGCGTCACAACCAGGCTAGTAAGTCACACTGGGCCACTTGTCCTCAATAAGACAATTAAAAACAAAATGAGGTTGGAGAGATGACTCAACAATTAAGAGTGTATGCAGCTCTTACAGGGGACCCAAATTTGGTTCCCAGGACCCATGTCAGGCTGTTCACAATTGCCTGGAACTCTAGCTCCAGGGGATCTGAAGCATCTGCCCTCCATGGGCACCTGTACCCATGAACAGACACACTTATATCCACACAAGCACACATATGTACACATAAAAAGTAAAAATAAATTATAAATAAGAAAACAAAAAGATACAATGGTGAAAACCAGAAAAAGGGGATTTCTTAAATATGACCATATTAGGAAGAACAAGAAGGCCCAGTGATCCACCACCCACTAGGTCCATCTTTACACATGGTTCAGGTTTAAACAGAGCACCAGAGGTCTGAGGAAGGAAGCAGTCCTGGTCAAGGTCACCCATCCTCAGGTCCCAGCTCCACCTCTCTTTTATAAACATGACAGGTTGTTGAAACTGTGTGAAGTCTCTTTCCAGGTTCCTTCTGGGGGAACCAATGAGCCAGTCTTTTCCTTCTCCCAGCAGAACACTCCTTTGGAAAACCCTGTGTCCTGAGATTCATTATTTCCACAATCTGATAACCAAAGGGAGTAGGGACATGGTATCTCTAGAATATCTTCATTCCTTCCAGGACAGCCACACAACTGGAATATTTCCCAGCCACTAAAAATTATGTTTGCAAAAGAAATGAAAACACAATATAACATTAAAAGGAACACTGAACACCAAACTATACATATGTGACTGCAAGTTCATGTAAAGAAAAAAAGAAACAAAGAAAGAAACAAAGTCTATTTGGAATTAAGAAACTGATCAAAATATAAAAATTGACCTCTAAATAGCAGTGTTAACTGTCAACTTGACAGAACCTAGAATCACCCTTTAGGCATACCTGGGAGATAATCTTGACTGTATTAATTGAGAAGGGAACCCTTGCCCACTGTGGGTGGCCCCATTCCCTAGATTGATCTTACATATACATACATGTGTGTGTGGTCTGTGTGTGTGTGTGTGTTTGTGTGTGTGTGTGTGTGTGTGTGTATAAACTAGTGAAAGCAAACTGGAATTCATTCATCTCTGTCGACTAGATGCTTCAAGCCCCACACTCAGGCTTCCCACCAGGATGGACTGTACCCTTCAACCATGCAACAAAATAAACTTTTTTTCCCTTCTGTTGTTTTTGTCAGTTTTTTTCTTCTTTGACAGTTTCATATATGTGCATAGTAAATTTTAGCAATTTTCACACCCTCTCTAATCCCTCTTCTCCCAATGAAACCTTTTTTCTCTTCCCAAGAAATTCTCCACTATTTCCATGTCTTTTTCCATGTGACCCACTGAGTTTAATTAGGGTTGTTTGTGAGACATGAGGAGGAGGTCATTTACTGGAGCATGAGCAGCTTATCAAGAATTACATCACCGAAAAAAGTGACTCCTCTTCCCCCAGCCACCATAACTGCTCAACGTCCCTAAGGAGGGCTGGGCCTCACTAGGAAAGGCTGACAGGCCAATCGTGAGCAGCTCTAGCGCAGGTAACCAGTGATTGTGACCATGTCATTCCACACATCTCCCCATCCTCCGGCTTTTCTGCTCTTTCTGCTTTTCTCTTCCTCCATGTTCCCTCGAGTCTTGGAGGGGGTATACAGTGGACTTATTTATAGCCAAACATCCTTGTCTTGACAATTCACCCATCCTTTACTCTTGGCAATTTAACCAGTTACAAGTCTGCAATAACCACTGCCCACTGCCAAAAGATGCTTCTCTAACAAAGGCTGAGACGATCTTTGGATATAAACATGTGCATTTAGAAAGCAGGGTGACCAGGTGTTGATGTAGAAAAGACATAGTGTTTCCCCTGAGGCCCTATGATCTCCCTGCCTCCCACTCTTGAGCAGGTTTATAGTCCCAGACAAGAGCTCTCTCCTTTGCAGCAAGCCTAAAGTCCAATCAAAAAGTAGTCAGTTACCATATAACTCTAATGAAATAATTGCACCAATGGATATATCTTGCCTGGCCAGTCATTTGTGTGGCTCTCCAGGTTCACAGTTGAGACATTTTTCTCCCCAGATGCCTGCAAACCGTCCAGCACTATGAAAGTCAGCCTGCAGGAGGCATGTTCCCAGGCCAGGACCAGCATATTTATCCACGTTCTATGACCAAACAGTGTGGTGTCTTCAGCAATACTCTTACTACCATTTCTGGTAGACAAGAGCAATGGCACTAGTTTGGGGAGGGGCAGGGGACTTTGTGGCCTCCCTAGGTCAAAGCATTTTATCACAGCAGTAAGAAAGACCTAAGAGTAGGATTGCAAGCAATTTTATTTTCTTTCAGAAGTTTATCTGCATTAACTAGATTTCCTGAAGCAAATTTATCTTCAAAATCATGAAGGCTGTCATTTTTTAGAGTGTTGTGTGTGTGTGTGTGTGTGTGTGTACATGATATGCGGCATGTGTGCCACAGAACACTTGTGGAGGTCCGAGGACAACTTTCAGGAGTGGCTCTCTCCTTGTACTTTTACGTTAGTTCCCAGAAATCAACTCAGAGTGCTCGGCTTGCGGGCAAGTACTCTCCCCCACTAAGCCATGTGACCAGTTCACAACTGTCATTTTTCAAACTCCCAAACCAATTTATTACAAAAATAAAAAATAAAAGGATAGCCAGAAGATGGTGGCACGCGCCTTTGATCCCAGTACTCAAGAGGCAGAGTCAGGAGGATCTCTTATATTTTTGGTTGTGAGCCTAGCCTTCAACGGCTGAGCCACCTCTCCAGCCCAGGAGGATTTCTCTGAGTTCAAGGCCAGCCTGGTCTACAAAATGAGTTCCAGGTCAGCTAGGACTGCTACACAGAGAAACCTTGCCTCAAAAAAAAAAAAAAAAAAAGACTACCCAATACACAAAGGTTTAAATTTAGAGGCTATAAACCTCTGCAAAACTAATTTAATTAAAGATATAAGATATCAGATGTGGCAGGTATGGTGGAGCACACCTTTAATCCCAGTATTCAGGAGGCAGAGGCAGGTGGATCTCTATCTACATAGTGAGTGCAAGGCCAGCCAGGACTACACAGTGAAACTCTGTCTCAAAGAATAAATAAATTAAACTTGAAAAGAAGGGCTATAGCAGTGTTCTCAACCTGTGGGCCGTGACCTCTTTGTGGTTGAACAACCCTTTGACAGCTGCTGCCTAGGAAAACAGACATTTACATTACAGTTTGTATCGGCAGTAAAATTACAGTTATGATGTAGCAACAATAAATCTTATACTGAGCAGTGGTAGCACACACCTTTAATCCCAGCATTCCTCAGGAGACAGAGGCAGGTGGATCTCTGAGTTTGAGGTCAGCCTGGAGCCTGGTCTATACAGCAAGTTCCAGGACAAGCTCCAAAGCTACACCAAGAAACCCTGTCTCAAAAAAAAAAACAGACATAATAATAATAATAAATTTCTGGTTGGGGGTCAGCACAACACGAGGAATTGTTTTATATATATGAATTGCTTGACATGGCAGTGCACACCTTTTATCTCAGCACTCAGGAGCAGAGGCAGGAAGATCTCTGTCAGTTCAAGGCCAGCTTAGTCTACATAGCAAGTTTCAGGCCAGCAAGGGCTACACAGTGAGATTTGCAACCTCAAGAATTTCCTACAAAAAAGAAGAAATTCAAGTTGCTTTTGGTTCTGGTGTTTTATCATAGCTATAGAAACCCAAAGACATCAATTATATTATTCTCTGTAATATAAAAATTATTGCTAAATAATAAATTGGATCTGACAGTAGGAAGAAATTAAAAAGGCTAGTAAAATTATTCATTAGCACTAGTACTTAGGCATATCAAGCTAACTGTGGGTAATACATACACACACCATCATTATTTCTGTCCAGACTCTTAAATGCCAGTTTCATTTTCTTCTCGTGGTCTTGAAGGTACTGTACAAATTCTTCAAAATCTAGTCCTGCATCAGCATTGGAATCTGCAGCCCGAAAAATGGTCTACAAAAGAAAAAACTCATTGCAACAAGTATATGTGACGCCATTATGCCATGCTAGCATTAGCTCATTTCACTCATACTCTATGGTTTCCATTATAAGTGTCCAGTCCCTAGTGTTTAGCCATTAACGTAAGCCTAAACACATTCAATTATTCAAATTTTTTAGATTCATGTAGTACTGAAGTCAAGAGCCATCTCAAATCAATATGAAATTTATTAGTAAATATTTACTTCAATTACACACACCTCAAGGGCTTAAGGATACTAAGGTATAGAGCCTTTGCCATCAGAGACAATAAAAAATCTGTCTACTAAATGTGATAAACATGAAACTCTGATGTTCCTCAGATTATGGTTTAAGACCTAGCCTTGTGAAGTAAACATGTATATTCGAGTCTCACTAAGTCCTTACTTTTTTTTTTTTTGAGACAAGGTTTCACTGTAGCTTTGGAGTCTGTCCTGGAACTAGCTCTTGTAGACCAGGCTGGCCTCAAACTCACAGAGATTCGCCTGCCTATGCCTCCTGAATGCTGGGAATAAAGGTGTGTGCCACCACTGCCCAGCTTTGTCCTTAAGCTTTTTAAAATAAAAAAGTTAACATTATAGGACTGGATAGATGGCCCAGCAGTTAAGAACACTTGCTGCTCTTCCAGGGACCTGGGTTCAGTACCCAGCACCCACATGGTTACTTTCAACCGCCTCTAACTCCAGTTCCAAGGGATCTAGCATCCTCTCTGGTGAAATAATGCGAGAAATTCAAGGTGTGAGACAGTAAATGAAGTGAGAGTGCTGAGCGTCTCCAAAGAGCCTTCAGAAAGGAAGACAGCTTGTGCTGAGTTCCACAAGGAAAAACATTTGCTAAACAGATAAATAGGAGTAAACATTTCTATAATATGTGAAATATTTACATGGAGATAAAATAGATGTTAGCTATAAAAATACAGTAATATTAATGGTGATAATAACATTCAAAATGTATTGATCATTTAGTCCTAAGCAAGTTATGGCTATAAGATTATTTCATCTATATCCTGCTGTAGAATAATCTCCTGTATACTGTAAATATGTTATAGGGATTAGTTTAATAAAGGAGCTGACTGGCCAATAGCTGAACAGAATAAGGTTAGATGGAAGAGACAAACAGAATGATGGGAGAAAGAAGGGTGGAGTCAGGAGTTACCAGCAGAGACAGAGAGGAGCAAGAAGGGCATGCTGTACTGAGAAAAGGTCACAAAGTGTAGATAAAAATATGGGCCAGGCGGTGGTGGCGCACGCCTTTAATCCCAGCACTCGGGAGGCAGAGGCAGGCGGATCTCTGTGAGTTCGAGACCAGCCTGGTCTACAGAGCTAGTTCCAGGACAGGCTCCAAAACCACAGAGAAACCCTGTCTCGAAAAACCAAAAAAAAAAAAAAAATATGGGTTAACTGAAAATGTAAGAGTTAGCTAGTGTCAAGCCTGAGCCATTGGCCAAGCATTTATAATTAAGACTCTGAGTGGTTATTTGAGAGCAGCTGCCAGCACAGGAAAACACCTACACTACACAATTTGCTAAAAACGAAATGAATGGAAGAAAAGATAAAGAGGGGAGAAATGCTACAAAAAATATCTCAAATTAATGCTTCAGGTTAGTGGTTTCCATTAAGCAGAATGTATATGGTGCTCACATGATATCTTGGGATTTCTACTGCTATGAAGAGACACCATGACCACAGCAACTCTTATAAAGGAAAAACACTTAATTGGGGTGGCTTACATTTACAGAGGTTCAGCCATTATCATCACAGTGCAACATGGCGGCAGGAGCTGAGATTTCTACATCTTGATTCAAAGGCAACAAGAAGATTGAGTCTACACTGAATGTAGCTTTAGCATAGACCTCAAAGCCCACCCCCATGGTGGCACACTCCCTCCAACAAGGCCATACTTCTAATAGTGCCACCCTTTGGGGGCCATTTTCTTTCAAACCACCACACATGAAAACAGTATTAAATCACAGCTTGAGAAAATTAGTCTTTGCTCCACAGAGCCATTGCATCTGGCTTGAATTTTAGAGACACAGCACCTAGGTTTTGAACTACCTTTTGTTTAAAGTCAGTGATTCTTTTCTGAGTTCTTCCTGAAGAATTTTAGAGCCTTTGCAAAACTGAGTCTTGAGAGGATCTGGCAAACCAGGAGGTCTGTGGCTGAGAATTGCTTAGGCAAATCCTTCAAGCAACTCCAGGTAAGAGATTTTGGTATGCAGAGACTGACTTGCTAGAGGGAAAATTTGTGTAACGCTAAAAAGAGGCATTTGCAAAGCTGCAAGTTTCAGTCCATCGGAAGCTGGGCCTCCCTGCTGCAGAGAGCCTGAATTTTATCTTGGATAACCCTTCTTGGACTTGACCCGAACAGACACTGACGTTCATGTACCATTCCCTCTTGACTATATCATGAGAAATGTCTCTATTATTCTAACATGCCTCAAAACTTACCAATTTCCTAAAACACACAAACCAGAGTAAACGCCTCCACTTCACCAGGTAATATGGTATTTAAACAAAATTTTAAAATACAACTTTTAAAATGTCCATTTTATGGTTATTTGTAATCTACTAGCTTTCTACGTATGGCAGAAATACAAAGTTTTACTTTCAAAATAAATCTTTGAGAGTGATATTAACAATATCACAGAATAAAGTTTTAGGCTCCTCTCCACCACATGCACACACACCAGAAAACTTAACTATTGACAATACATACCAGAACATCTTTTTGAAACCCCTAAGATTTAGAAGCAAGCCTAAAACAGGTACATAATTGGCAGAAGTGAAGGATAAGAACAAGAACAACAGTCTCACTTAAAGCATGATGTCGCTCCCAATTCACTGAAGTCAGAATAAGGCCAGATAGAATCTCTTCACGACAAGCTCCTCTAATAGGAGCCAGCCCCCCTTGCTCAAGCTTGAAATCAGGCCTTTTTATCATGGCCCTCTCTCCAAATGAGGGGTACAGGGAGAGCCAAAGGGTCCTTCCTGGGAAGGGGGTGTTCTGAGGACAACCAACAGTGGGGGCCCCATCAGTCCCTGACCAGGCGGTAGATGTGTTCTTGGGCTCTGTGTTCACTGGTGGAGACATCAAAGACGTAGGCAGTGCACAGCAGCAATTCCTGAGTGTCCCTGTTGGTCACCCCTGGAGGATGGTTCTCCAAGACACTGTTCATCATGTAGCAATCGGGCAGCTGGCGCAGCTTGTGCAGAAAGTTAACCAGGTACTCACACATGGGGAGTGCATCAGGCGGTACACAAAGCTCCCATCCTCCAGCTGCCCCCCCACCCCCACCCCCGTCTCCACCTTCTCCACCACTTGCTTGCCAAAGGAGCAGACCTTGGAGGAGCAGGTAAGTGTCATGAGCTCCCGGCTCTCATACTGGCTGCTCACTCCATAGAAGCCACCGCTGCCTCCACTGGTCCCTGCCTCTTCGCCACTTGGCCCAGAACTGGACCAGGAAGAATGCACGGGGTGGCCCTCAGTCATACAGCTCCTGGAGGCCACCCTTTTTCTCACGGAACTTGTCATAGATCTGTCGCACGTCCACACTCTCCAGGGGCGGCGCTCTAGGACTGGGACACTGCTGAATGAGATGGACAAACAGATGCCTCTGGACCAAGTCAACTGCGTCCGGTAGTTCCACAAAGGCTGAGAACTCTACCAGCTGCAGGCGTGCAGTGCCCAGGGACCAAGCCTGCCAGGCTGGGGAGATGGAGCAGGCGGGCACAGGGGTGAGAGGGCTGGGGGCGGCTCATACCCTGGTAGGTCAGTGGATGGAGGATTCAGTTGACACAGAGAACGGTGTCTGGGAAGAATGGCTTCATGTCTGGAATATTCCACGGTGGCCCAGAGTTCCCGGACCAGAACTGGAAAAGCTCAGTGGTCTGAGGGCCAGAAGGATCCAGCTTGGCCTGGAGGGATGGTGCAGAGATGAGCTGTGCCGAAGACATGGTAGCCATCGTCTGGAAGGTCTTGTCCTTGGAGACTTGGTCCTTCAGCTTGGACTGAATTTCTCTCGATTTCCTTCTAGCCAAAACCTGGATGTGACTCAAGACCTGCTTGTGAGTTCTCATCTTCCCTGTCCTCAGTTTGATGTAACGGGCAATGAGTTCATTCCGGCCATACACCTTACCCTCATCTGACAAGATGATCTTGTATCGGCCACACAAAGGGTATATGGCCTGGGCCTCTTGAAAACTCTGCTCAATGTCTGGGCTCCACACACCCTCTGCATTAGGGCCCACATCACCTCCAACACCCTCACTGCCTCTAGTGCCCTCCTCGCTGCCTTCCTCACTGCCCATCCAGGCCCCACCATCATCCAGGGGGTCCCCAGTTCAGGGTTCCCCCATCTGGACCTCCCAGCCTGGGCAGGGCCAGAACAAGGTCTTATAAACGTGGCTCTTCCCATAGACACATACATGAAGAATTTAATTTAACCCTTATCTCTCCCCCTGCACAAAAAGCCATTCCAGCCAGGCGATGGTGGCGCACACCTTTAATCCCAGCACTCGGGGGGCAGAGGCAGGCGGATCTCTGTGAGTTCGAGACCAGCCTGGTCTACAGAGCTAGTTCCAGGACAGGCTCCAAAGCCACAGAGAAACCCTGTCTCGAAAAACCAAAAAAAAAAAAGCCGTTCCAAATGGATCAAAGACCGCAATGTTAGACATGAAACTGAACCTTCTAGAGGACAGATTAGGGAGTACACTTAAGGCTAGAATAAAGACTTTCTGAATAGAACCCCTCAAGAAGGACCTAGGGTCAATGATTGACAAATGGGTCTTTGTGAAATTAAAAGGCTTCTGTAATGCAAACTGTTAAGCAACTAAAGGGGCAGGCTACAGAATAGGAAAAAAAAACATCTTTGCCAGCTATACATCTGATAGAAGATTAGTGTCTAAAATATACAAGAACTCAGGAAACCAAACAAGTCCATTTAAAAATACGGCAATGAACTGAACAGAGTTCTCAAAAAGAAGAAATGCATGTTGCTAAGAAATCATTAGTGTTAAACATCTTGAACTATCAAATTAATAGAAATTAAAGTGGCATTGAGATTTCATTGCACCCCAATCAACGTGGTTATCATCAAGAAAGCAAGTAACAATTGTTGGTGACGTTGAGTGGAAAGGGGAACCCTCATTTGTTACTGGTGAGACTGGAAACTAAAGCCACCAGGATGGAAATCAGTGTCAGGGGAGGATCCTCAAAAGGCTATAAATAGATCTACCTTATGAGCCAGTTATATTACTCAACAGGTATATACTCAAAGGACTTTATATCCTACCACAGAAACAATTGTTGGGCCATGTTCGTCACCTCTCTGTTCAAAATAGTTAGGAAATGAAAACAGCCTAGATGTCCAGCAACGGATGGATGGATAATGAAAATGTGGTGCATATATACAATTGAATTTTGTTCTGTCATAAAGAAAAACGAACTCATGAACTTTGCAGGTAAATGGATGGAACTGTCTTTTAGAAAATTACTTTGTGTTAACCCAGACCCAGAAAGATTACTCTCTCGCAATTGGCGCCACAAATCTTTTGACTAGTGTGTTTAACTTGGAGCACCTGTAGACCAGGAGACTAGAAATGGGCTCTGGGATGGTGGACCTAGTTTATGAATGATACTAATAAAATATAAGTCTGTTGGCTTGCCTTGGATTTGGGGACTGTTAAGTCAAAGGCACCAGTTCTGGGATACTCATCTGTGTACAGTTCCTAAGACAAGCTCCCATAGGCTGGAAGCCTCTTGAGAACAACAGGCTTACTTTGGACAAAAAGTAGCACAGTCCTCACCCTTCTGGACAGGAAATGTTCAGAACCCCAGAATCTCCTTCAAATGCCAGGGCGGTTTTGTCACTACAGATAAAGACTATTTTGAGAATGATGACATGTTTCCCTGTGGCTGTGTTATTCTGCATGAAGAACCCAACAAAAGGGGATTCCACTCCTGCTCCACACGCTTAGGGAAGCTCTGGAAAATTCTGAAAGGGCCAGGGTCGCAGGTTGGGTCCGCTCAGTGCTACAATGTCTTTCCAGCATGCACAGGGCCACATGCTCTCCCTCCGTGGCTCACCTTTTCTGAGTCGGAACCAAAGGAGGAATTCCAGTTCCTCAGCCCATCTCTGAGCTCCACGATGTCCACCACACCATCCCCATTGCGGTCCAGGTCTTCGAAGAGGATCTCATAGGCCAACTGGTTATAGACACTCTGGCAGGCCGCAGAGGGCAGCACGAAGCCCCGCAACCAGCACAGCATGACCCCCGCCGCGGCCCGCCACGACCGCTGGGGCCACAGCACAGGGTCGCAGGTCGGCGCCTGGGCCGCGCCAGCAGCAACCGCCTGAGCCCCGAGCGCCATGGTTCTCCCCACCCCACCCCACCCCCCGGAACCTTGAGAACCGGGAGCGCTGCCGGGTGGGAACCTGGACTCCGCGTGCGCACGCCTCCCTCGCCGGAAGTTGGACATTGGGACGCCCAAGGCTGTGACCACCCAGACCTAAAGCCGCCGTCGGAAGAGGTTGTGAGTGTGTGGAGTCCTGCAAAATGACGCTAAGGGAAGCACGGTTCCCAGGAAGTGTGGAAAGTGAGTGTGGAAAGTGCTGCTGGGCCTGTAGGATCTGCTCGCTCACAATTTCCCAGAGGAAGCTTCCCGAAGGGCCGAGGTGCGAGGGTCGATTCTCCCCTGTGGGCTTCTTCACGAAGAACGATACAGCCCAGGGACACAGGTTGGCAACCTTTTCGAAATAACCGTTATGCGCAGTACCATAGCTGCTGCCTGGCCCTGGGAGCCATGACTGTGTTTGTGGCCATTCGTTCGCTGTTTACTGTTTCTCAGATGCGGAGACTGAGGGAAGCGGCTGTGTGTGCCTCGTGGGACTTTCTCCGTTTGGGATCTAGTGCCCTAAAGCCACCCCGCACTCCAAAGAAGACCAGCAGGTAGGCATCTGGACTGGGTGGAGACACACTCTACCTGGTCTGAAGAAGGAAGGAAGGAGCCTGTCCTCATACCTGTCCTCTTCTGCTCTCCCGAAGAAATGATTTCCTATTAACCCATTTCCTCTTCCTTGTTTATCACTTTATTTATTTATTTATTTTTATTTATTTATTTATTTTGGGTTTTTGAGACAGGGTTTCTCTGTGTAGCTTTGGAGCCTGTCCTGGCACTAGCTCTATAGACGACGCTGGCCTTGAACTCACAGAGATCCACCTGCCCCTGCCTCCCAAGTACTGGGATTAAAGGCCTGTGCCAATACCGCCTGGCACTCACTTTCTTCTTAAGAGACTGTGGTCTCGTTCAGCCATTGCCACCACCACCTGCTTTATTGAACTTCCTCATCACAAAACTCAGTGAACACTTTAAAGGCTTGGGTTTATTTACCCAGGTCTTGTGTATACCGTGTTGGCCATACTCTTCATCCTGAAACATCTCCTTTGTCTTCTGGGACACTACAGGATACTGCCTCTCCTCTTTCTCTCTCTCTCTCTTATGCCCCCTTCGCAGACTCCTTCGTGGGGCCAAGATCTTCTAAACATGAAGCCTTGAAGAATTGCCATAGATGCACTTAAGGAGAGAAAGATAACTCAGTAATTATTTCTGTGAAGCTTTGTGCCCTCTGATCACGTTCTTTGAAAGCTAGCAGCAGGGTATAATAGGTCCAGTTCTTTGTTTTAGTTTTATTTTCTTCTATGTGTCTGCATGTACGCAGCAAGAAGCCTGAGCTAATGGGCCAATCAGTTTTATAACTTATGGAGATCTCTGTGTGATTTTCTCTGGGACTAAACGGCTAAGGGACCGGCCGGGACAGAAACCCCAACAAGCAGCCCGGCCCTCGTGTTACAAATATTTTGGGGTAATGCTAACCAAAGAAGTAGAGACCTGAACGACAAGAACTTCTTAAGTCTCTAAAGGAAGAAATTGAAGAAGATATCAGAAAATGCTCTCGGATCGGTAGGATCCACATAACATCAATCTTACCAAAAACCATCTATAGGGTCAATGCAATCCCCATCAAAATTCCAACACAATTCTTCACAGACCTTGAAAGAACAATATTCAACTTCATATGGAAAAAAAGATAGCCAAAACAATCCTGTACAAGAAAGAAACTTCTAGAGGCATCACCATTCCTGACTTCAAGCTCAACTATAGAGCTATAGAAATGGAAACAACTTGCTATTGGCATAAAAACAGACATGTGGACCAGTGGAATCAAATCAAAGACACTGATATTATTCCACACACCTAATAACACCTGATTTTTGACAAAGAAGCTAAAATTATACAATGGAAAAAAGAAAGCATTTTCAACAAATGGTGCTGACATAACTGGCTGTCAACATGTAAAAGAATGCAAATAGATTCATTTCTATCCCCATGCATAAAACTCAAGTCCAAATGGATCAAAGACCTCAACATAAATCCAGTCACAAAGAACCTCATAGAAGAGAAAGAACAAAATAGCCTTGAACACATGGCTACAGGAGACCACTTTCTAAATATAACACTAGTAGCACAGACACTGAGAGCAACAATTAATAAATGGAACCTCCTGAAACTAAGATGCTTCTAAAGTCAAAGGATACAGTCAATAAAACAAAACAGCAGCCTACAGAATGGGAAAAGACCGGACAGAGGACTAATTTCCAAAGTATATAAAGAACTCAAAAAACTAGACATTAAAATGCTAAAAAAAAAAAAGTTTAAAAAATGGGGTACAAAACTAAACAGAAAATTCTCAACAGGAGAATCTCAAATGTCCTAAAGACACTTATGGGATTGTTCAACATCCTTAGCCATCAGGACAATGCAAATCAAAATGACTTTGAGATATCATCTTATACCAGTCAGAATGGCTAAGGTTAAAAACACCAATGATAACTTATACTGTAGAGGATGCAGTGTAAGGGAACACTCCTCCATTGCTGGTGGGAATGCAAATTTGTACAACCATTTTGGAAATCAGTATGTAGGTTTCTCAGAAAATTGGGAATCAATCTACCTCAAGACCCAACAATACCAGTCTTGGGCATAAACCCAAAGGATGCACATTCATACCACAAGGACCACATACTATGTTCATAGGAGCATTATTCATAATAGCTAGAAGCTGGAAACAAACTAGATACCCCTCAATCAAAGAAGGGTAAAGAAAATGTGATACATTAATACAATGGAGTACTACTCGGTGCTTAAAAGCAATGACATCTTGAAATTTGCATGGAAATGCATGGAACTAGGAAAAAAGATGCTCAGAGAAGTAACCTAGACCCAGAAAGACACACACGGTATGTACTCACTCATAGTGAGTATTAGACATAAACCAAAGGATAACCAGCTATATAATCCATAACTCCAGAAAAGTTAGGTAACAAGGAGAACCCTAAAAGAAACATACATGGATCCCCTGGGAAGGGGAAATAGACAAGATCTCCTGAGAAAATTGGGACCATGGGGGTGAAAGAGAAGGGAGGGCAGAATGGAAGGGGAGAAGGGGAGTGGGGAGGAGAACATGAGGAAACTGGATAGTTGAGATGGGGGAAGAACAGAGGTAAGATCAAGGAAAGAGATATCTTGATTGAGGAAGCCATTATGAGGCTAGCAAAAAACCTGACACTAGAGAAATTCCCAAGAATCCACAAGGATGACCCAAGCTAAAATCCTAAGCAATAGTGGAGAGCCTGAACTGGCCTTGCCCTGTAATCAGGTTGATGATTACCTTAATTGTCATCATAGAACCTTCATCCAGAAACTGATGGAAGCAGATGCAGAGATCCATAGCTAAGTACTGGGTTGATCTCCCAGAGTCCAGTTGAAGACAGGGAGGAGCAAAGAGGTCATGACTTTGATGGAGACATCCGCAGAAACAGCTGATGCTAGCTAGTGGGAGCTCACTGACTCCAGACTGACAGCAGGGGAACCTGCATAGGACCAATCTAGGCTCTCTGAATATGGGTGACAGTTGTGTGACTTGGGCTGTCTGTGGGGTCACTGGCAGTGGGACCAGGACTTACTCCTAGAGCTTGAACTAGCTTTTTGAAGCCCTTTCTCTTTGGAGAGATACCTTGCTCAGAATAGATATAGGACAGGAGGGCCTTTGTCCTGCCTCAAGTGATGTGCCAGACTTTATTGATTCCCCACGGGAAACCTTACCCTCTCTGAGGAGTGGATGGGGGTGGAGCAGGTGGAAGGTGTAGGTAGGAGGAGAGGGAGTGGAACTGGGATTGGTATGTAAAATGAGAAAATATTGTTTTAAATAAGAAAAGGAAGGAAGGGAGGGAGGGAGGGAGGGAGGAAGAAAGGAAGGAAGGAAGGAAGGAAGGAAGGAAGGAAGGAAGGAAGGAAGGAAGGAAGGAAGGAAGGAAGGAA